>CAAKHB010005009.1:0-12319 GCA_901007665.1 Aeoliscus strigatus
TCAGGTCTGGGGACTGAGATGGCCATTCCAGAACGTTGTACTTGTTCCTCTGCATGAATGCCTGATTAGTAGAATGTGAGCAGTGTTTAGAGTCGTTGTCTTGTTGAAGTATCCAGCCCCGGCGCAACTTCCACTTTGTCACTGATTCTTGAACATTGTTCGTCAGTATCTGCTGATACTGACTGGAATCCATGCGACCTGCGTACCTGCACTGGCCCCACAGCCCCACAGCATGATGGAACCACCACCAAATTTTACTGTGGGTAGCAAGGTTTGTCTTGAATGCTGGTTCTTCTTCCGCCATGCATACCGCCCCTTGTTATGTCCAAATAACTCAATTTTGTTTCATCAGTCCACAGCACCTTATTCCAAAATGAAGCTGGCTTGTCCAAATGTGCTTTAGCAACCTCAAGCGACTCTGTTGTGGCATGTGGCAGAAAAGGCTCGCCGCATTACTCTCCCATACAGCATCTCCTTGTGCAAAGTGCGCTAATAGTTGAATGATGCACAGTGACACCATCTGCGCAAGATCATGTTGTAGGTCTTTGGAGCTGGTATGTGGGTTGAGTTTGACTGTTCTCACCATCCTTCGCCTCTGCTTATCTGAGATTTTTCTTGGCCTGCCACTCCGGGCCTTAACTAGAACTGTGCCTGTGGTCTTCCATTTCCTTACTATGTTTCTCACAGTGGAAACTGACAGCTGAAATCTCTGAGCTAGCTTTTTGTATCCTTCCCCTAAAGCATGATGTTGAACAATCTTTGTTTTCAGGTCATTTGACAGTTGTTTTGAGGCTCCCATGTTGCCACTCTTCATAGAAGGTGCAAAGAGGAGAACAACTTGCAACTGGTCACCTTAAATACCCTTTCTCATGATTGGCTTCACCTGTGTATGTAGGTCAAGGGTCAATGAGCTTACCAAACAAATTTTGTGTTCCAATAATTAGTGCTAAAGGTATTCAAATCAATAAAACAACAAGGGTGCCCAAATTTATGCACCTGCCTACTTTTGTTTAAGTAATTATTGCACACTTTCTGTAAATCCTATAAACTTCATTTCACTTCTCAAATATCACTGTGTTTGTCTGCTATATGATATATTTAACTGAAATTGCTGATCCGAACAACCAATGATTTATAAAGGAAAATCTTGAAAATGATCAGGGGTGCTCAAACTTTTTCATACGACTGTATATACTTATGTGGAACGGTTCCATGTCATTTAATTACAAAAATAAACGCAACTGTTACATGACTGGAGAAAAATGTGTAATGAAATGAGTCACCTATGGAAACGTGCATGTATCTGGGTATGAACAGCCATCTTGAAACAGAAATGGGTTGATACTCAGCTGTGGCTTTTCCATAGATAGAAAGTGTTGAAGTACAGCTTGAACTACAATAAAGTTACTTCAATTCAATAATGGTACGCAAACTACCTTAACGTACACAAAGCAAAGAAGGAAGGAGATAAGAAAGAAACGACTAGTGGTAGTTGTAGGAGGGATAATAGACGCTAGAACTTGAATCCTTGCTGTAGTTCCTGTTTCTCTACCTCTATTTTCTCCTCTACCTCCTTCTCTCCTGCCGTCAGCCTGTAGTTGTCATGGAAAGTTCTAACGTAAAAGCGATTTCAAAATAAAAGGAAAAATGCAATGGTGCAGAAAATCCGTGTGAGTAATCAGCTGGGTCTGTTCCAAACACGATAGCTCATCTCGTCAAAAGTCGGGAAGCAGTGTTGACTCTAAAACGTTCCATGTGAAATTTCACATTCCAAAGACACAGTTAAATGATCAGTTAAATCAATCGTAGGAAACAGAGACAAAGGAGATACTGGTGCCGAATTTATCAACGTAATCTGAGGAGCAGGGAATTATATACACACACGCTCATTGTATTTATTCTTTCACATGTGTGAGCAGTAAAAATGAAGACAGAAAGCAGGGTAGCTTACGTATACATTTGTATTTAGTATACAAAAAAATTGAAGTATTTCACCACACAGACATATGAAGTAATAAAAAATACGACAAACAGCGGGAACAAGTATACAAGTCTTCTTACATTACATACGTACATGGCCAATGCGTTTAGTCGTACAACCTCTCCTAAGAATTACAGTGTGTCAAATAACCAGAGGACTTCCATGCAAGAGTACATTTGAATATCTGCTGCATTTCTCAGCTACAATTCAACACCTTAGCTAGGCAGGACCACACAACATTATGAAACCACACAGTTCGCTATGCCAACCAAAACCGGAGGGACCGAGGGGGACGCAGCGCTGCATCGCGCCCCATGACGGAGACAAACTGCCATCCTACAGAACTCATCAATGTGTCACAGGAAACAAACTAAGATGGGCCCCTCGGTTTTACAACACCTCTAACGTGAACATGAGTGACGATAACCCCTTCATCTGAGATGTTTCAAGAGCTAAATATTGAGATAGCGTACATGTAGATAGATATTTATAAGTCATTGTACTGTACATCGCTAGGAGCGGTTCATACCAATTTCATCTTTCTTTATGTTGACAGACCGTTGAAAATTCTTGTGTCGAACGGCATCACAATATGAAATCGTACCAAAAACCTGACACTAAAAAACTTGGCATGAAGCAATACTGTCGTTTAGTTTCCTCAACTGTCCAACAATGTTCGTCACGCACGTACACACACACGCACACGCACACACACACACACACAGACAAACATCTAGAAAATGGGTTAAATTAAGACAAAAAATATTTTAAGACCCATGCAAGCTCCTCCACCTCCAGAGGCAGAAGTCAGGCAGCAAGGTTTCTACAGCCCCCATGTCTGGCATGCTCGTCTGTAACACGTTCAGATAGCTGACGTTACCCAAAGAGACTTGACTAATATCAGGGAAAAAAAGAAGACAACGCAAGAAACCTTATGTGAAAAAATATGACATTTTAATCATTTGAAAAAAAAGAAAAAGTGAGACTTTTTACTGCAATGCTAAAAAAAAGAAGGTAAATGTATATTATATGTCTGCATTCAGGGCAGGGGCCATCATTTCTATTGACAATATTAATATTACACTAACCAACTCAAATGTTGAGAATAGAGTGAAATCACTAGAAAGAAGTTGGACAAGTCGTCAATCAACGTGTCGAAGATGTAAACGAGCCTTACAGTGAACGAGGGAACGGGACGTGTCGGTAAGAAACGGTGTCTACAGACACAGGGGTGTTTGCTGCGACCGGAAATGATTGGAAATGATTGACATGGATGCAGAATGCTTTGCTAGAGGAAAACCTCCATCTGAGAACATATCAGCACGGAGACTGAGGAAAAGACGAGCTGTGACTGTGGTCTACATCGGGAAACCCTCGAAGATCTCTGAAGCTCCGGTGTTCCGGCCCAAAGAATCCTGTGACTGCTTGAAGTGAACCACAGACCAACGTCACACCTGCAGCCACTGGCAGTCAGCGTTCTCCGGCCTTCATGTCGCCCTCCACATCTCTCCAGATCGGTCCCTGTCTAGTCTCTCTGGTCCTCTCACGTCATTTACGTTCTGTTCAACCTGGCTGCTGTGTTCCTCTAAGATTCTTTGTCCTCAGTAGAATGAGTCCAGTTGATTTTGGTGCGAGAAGTAACGGCTGAGACCGACACGCAGTCGTTGCAGTAACATATCGCTCTCTCTTTCTTGTGGACGGCGTCGGTGTTCTATGGTCGTTGAATTTAAATAACAAAAAAAAACCCCCAAACAACCCTGTGGTTGTGTGTAGCGGTAGTTGTAACAAATGTAGTGACGTTAGATCGGAAGCGAAGGGTGACGTAGAACCTGAAGGCATATTCACAGGTCACCTTCGACACAACGCTGCGTTAATTCAAGCAAGCGTGGCTGAGCACAGAGGGGATGATGAGGTATGAAGACGAGTGACAGGAACATCTGTAAGCCCTCTTGACAACTGGATGTGGTTCTAGGAGTACAAACTAGGTGGCCGGTCAAGTGTTTGCCACAGAGAAGCTATTCAGTAATGGTCAAACAATCAGGTAACGTGCTGGTCTTGTGACCAGCGTCACTTTGAAAAAACATCAATATCAAGAAAGCAATCTCAGCGGTGCACACTCACTGAAGCTAGTTTTCTCTCTCATCCTCTCAGAAGTAGTGGTAGTTGTTCATGGTGATGTGGTGTCGTGTTTAGTCAGGTATCCCTCTCAGAACATGGTGCACCTCTTCCCCCTCTTCTTCACCGGCGGAGGGCAGAGCACGGCTCGGATGGCCTCGTCAAACACGGTCTTCAGGCCTCGCTGGGTCAGCGCAGAGCACTCCAGGTACTTTACAGCCCCTGAGAAGCACAAGGACACATGTGTGGGACATGTATACACATATATACGGTATATATACATACTGACTCTGTTTCTGTGTGCAGACATCCGTCAATAAACAAATGCTACAAAAAAAACAACAACAGTCTTTTCACTAATTCAATCTGCCTGAACAGTTTCAGACAGAACGGTTCAGCAGAGTTGTATTATCAGCTGGGACGGACTGAGACTTAAAAAACAGCCCGGAACGTTCTGGGTTGGCCGTACACTGGTCCGTCCGGTGAAAGATGGCCGTTCTCCAGAGTACCAGTCCGCCCCTGACTGTTAGATAGAGAGGGTATAAACACTGCTGCCGTCCACAAGACCAAGGAGGGGACAGGACCGGCAGGAAGAACTGAATACTGATACTTCAACTGAGTACTGGAAGAATACTGTCAGACTGATCTAAAAACAGTGACGGCAGTGAGACGTTTGTTCAACACATTCTCAGTTTGTGTCTCCTGTCCATCAGTTTCTAAACTCTGCTCCAGAGTTGCAGCATAATTTAAATTTAATTTTTTTTATTTAAAATATTATTACATTCATTAAATTACAAGAAAAGCTTTTAGAAATAATAATACTTTCACGGATACTGTACTGGATAACGTTCATTGCCAGCAGATTTGTTCAGAGAGAACAAAGAGATCAGAACTTTTCCAATATAAATCTGGAGGGTTCTCCATTGTTCTCCCACGTTCTGTGAATCTGCCATGACAGTGTTTGTGTAACACTGTCAACCATCCACGGCGGTCCTGTGTATGTCAAGGCTACATGTGTCCTTCCTCTGTCAACCACGGTGACAAACCGTCGTCGTAATGGTACTTCTCAGCACAAACAGCCTCACCAATCTCTCGTGCCATGGCCAGACCCTGCGGGTAGGTGATGGGGGAGAGCTTTTTGTCCCGCAGCCTCTCGATGGTGTCCTTGTCGTCTCTCAGATCCAGCTTGGTGCCCACCAGGATGATGGGCGTGTTAGGGCAGTGGTGTCTCACCTCGGGGTACCACTGAGGCACCAGAATCACACACAAACACCCGCCACACCCACACAAAGGCACGTGCACGTCGTTGAGAGAGAGAAGAGAACAGTTAGCGGGGCGGAGCGGCGAGCACCTTCCTGCGATAAAGAGTCGACCGACTGGGCGAGTTGTCACTGTCGCGACGGAAGCACAGCTGCGTGAAGACCACTCGTCCTCGGGCAGAGCCACCGCCAACAGCGTCACATGATGGGAACCGTACACTCTGCAGAGAAGTCGGAGCCTTGGGAACAGTGTGACTTCATGTGAGGAGCGTCTCGTGACGCTCAGCAGACGAGGCCGCCGGCAGACCGACACTCTGCAGAGCGTCCAGACGCGTTCAGACCTCGCTCTACAACCTCTCTCGGAAGGAATCCGTTCAAACCCAGAGGGTTCTAAGCCGAGGTCTGGACAGGTGAGGGGGGGGGGGTGCGATAAGCCAGGTGGAGCCAAAGATGTGCCTCGTTTGGTCAGACTGGGCATGGAGGGACACAGTCGGTCAGCGTACTGACCTTAGCTCGGACGTTCTCAAAGGAGGCCGGACTGACCAGGGAGAAGCATATCAAGAACACATCCTGGGAGAGAACCAGAGAGACGGCGAGTTGAGTGTGTGTACCGGACCGGAGGTGTGTGCGTCAGTGTCCGGGTCACTCGTGGCAGACTGTCGTGTACCTTCAGCGTCCGTCCAGATGTTTGTGTTGTGAAACAGGATATTCCCAGCAGTCAAACACTTGTCGGACATTCGTTTCATTTTTTTCGTTGCGTCGCGAGAACAATATCGAGAGTTACTGCAAAATGGCCGACGCAGAAACGACAACGACGAGCTCCAACAGTTATCGTCAGTGTCTGGTCCCCTACTCGGACAAACAGACCCAGGGTGAAAAGTACCATATGTACCATTTGAAGGTTTGTGTGTCTGTGTTTGAATACCGTCTGTGGGTACGACAGCGGTCGAAGTCGATCGTAGTCCTCCTGTCCTGCCGTGTCCCAAAGGCCCAGATTGACCGGTTTCCCATCCACCATCACATTGGCAGAGTAGTTGTCAAAGCTGTGGGACATGAAAATGTGAGTAAAATGCAGTTTCACATAAAACGTTCCAAGCTCATGGAACATCGAGTCCAGAGATGATGTCCGGGCAGATGAGGTCTCGACAAATTCACTCCCTAAACAAAAGGAAACACAGTGACCCTACGCAGGGTTCTGTTCCCACAGCTGACGTCATATCTGTGGCTCTGGAGGTGGAACTAGCCATGAGCCACACTGAGCCAACCCAGACCAGAAGAGGAACAACTTACAACATCAAAATATCTGCCCACATCACAAGTCCTCCACACACATGCTCCCAACACCATCTCCAATCTCTGCACATTGCCTGTGTGTGTGTGTGTGTGTGTGTAAAGACTGAAGATTCTTTTCATTAAAAAAAAACAACAAAAAAAAAAACGTTACAAAATATTTGAATAATAATACTGATGTTATGTGATGAATTGTATAAAATGTACAAAGATGAACTGTGTATCTGTACAACCGCCATCTATTGAATCCTCTGACACATAGATGGTTTTTTACATATTTTATGGATCTCCAGGAAGGGTCCAACATATTCTTGAAGTTCTGTAAATAAAGCCAAAGTCATGAAGCCCCTGATCATCCAGTACGGTGTGAAGGTCCATAGTTCACTGTGTACATCGAATACGAGCCGTCTTCAGCAGTAGATGCGTACTCACACAGTGGGGATGTATTCACCAGGGAAGGCATTGGTGGTGTAGCTAATCAGCAGACAGGTCTTACCCACAGCCCTGAGGAGAGGGGAGGAAACACAACGCAAAAGGACAATGTGTCACTCAGGTCCAGATACCGAATACAAACTGGGAAAGAACCGCGACTGGATGAGAGAGTGAAGGCAGCGACTCTCTTTGACTCAGTGCCACAGAGACACTGGCCTACATTCATGTCGCCTGAGGGACACGGTAACCCCGTCACACACACACACACACACACACACCACAGGACACATGACTGCTGGTGTCGTGAATGGCTCCATAGGCGTGAATGAATGAGTGACAACTACAAGAACTACATTACTCTACGAGTCTGGCTATTATGTTCCTGACTGTGTGTGAAGGAGAAGATGAAGGAGGGGAGGTCCACTCAGAGCAGCACCCACACGTTCTCCTTCTCCAGATATGTGGAGATGTTCACCGTGGATGGTGCAACCTTCCATGTGCACACGCAAAAAAAAAAAAAAGAAGGTTAGAATGAACCAGCTTTAGTTTTGTGTGTTTGGAATGAGCTTGATGATGAATTCAATTGGTGCTTTGGGCAAATAAAACACTGGTTCAGCATTGAAATCTGTGAACATACTACGAAGCAAACGTTCATTTTAAATTCCATGAGGGTTTCAATATATATAGAAACGTGCTATGTACATTAAATGTATCATCCTCCTTGTTATTCGTACTAAAAGGGACCAGTCACCCACTCACACAGGCAGTGTGCAGGACCTCACTGGCTGCTGAGTGCTGACGGTGACGGACAGACCAACACACACTAAGAAAAGCCTCATCTGGGTGAAATGGGTGAAATGGGTGAAATGTCGACTGACCACACCTTCACACCCTCCACATGTCCAACACAGGTCGGTTGAAGACACAGGGTTTCTTCTGCAAACCTGAAGTCCAGACCAGACCACAGTTACTTACCCGGATGACATCACCGGGGCTGTTTTTATTTCAAAGCCTGATGTGGTCATTCATCTATGGAACTACATCAGAGCATCTAGAACAATGTCATGCTGCACCCTGTGCTGTGAAGTCCACAGCTGATCGTGCTCGCATCGGTTCGAACTAATCGATAATCAACTCGACTGATCGTCCAATCGAACGTGTGGTTGCAGATGAACGGATGAACGGGTGTCGGTGCACGAAGAAAGGCCGGCGGAGCAGAACTGGGGCAGTGGGGCCTGTTCCCCCCGTATCAGGGCCACACATTCCTGAGCGTGCATCAGCACTTCACCCTGCCTCCAGTGGCCTACGAGGCGCCGGAGGGGGGGGGGGGTGAAGACCCCCGGCGCATCGCTCCAATAATCCACAGAACGCGACGGAACCACTCAAACGCACCACGACGGAGAAAGCCGCGGAGATTCACGGAGCATCGGACAACCAGAGCCCAAAACGAGCCCCAGCCCCTTTTTCTCCATAGCATCCTCCACCCGTCCGTCCGTCCGTCCATGCACACATCGGTGGATCCCACCGGATCCACGCCGCCGGGGCTCGGTTCGGACCGAGGAGCTTCTTACCCGTCGCCGACGACCACACATTTGATAGCTTGCATCTGTGCAGGAGCTGGAGGCTTCCACGGAGCCGCCGGTGATGCTTCGGTAGAATCGACAGTCTCGGATGAGAGCAGCGGGCCGGTCCGCTCAGGATGGAGCTGCAGTGGAAGGAGAGGTGACGAGCGACGCCGAGCGAATCCGGAAACTGCCGATTGCGTTTAAAGGGACAAGGGCGTGTGACGGGCTCCTCGGAACGTACACGAACGAACACACCGTCAGTTCGAGTCATGCCAAATGATGTTTTGTTACTCCTACCTACCTTTTTAAGGGTCGTATCTTCTTAACTGATTTTTATTACTCTTAAATTATGGGTTGTCTGGCTACTTATTTACTTATTTGTTTGCCTGCTTGTTTTCTTTGTGTGAAAAGAGCTATGTAAATAAAGATTGAAAGATGTTTAATGTACCTTCAACTCATATAACATTCATTCATGAGACTCATCTAATTTTGATTGATAATTCTATATTGTCAGGATCACTGAATGCACTGAAACACCCACTTATTAAAACCTTCTATGACCGATATGTTTGAACAGGGTTGTCAAAACATGGCAGTTACACAAACAAGACTACATTTCATTGATTTCCTTCTTGTCGGAATTGATTCAGTAGGTGTGAAAACCTACGAAACAACTCTTTAGTCAGGTCTGTACCGTGATTCTTTACGGAGATGGAGCATTTTAAGACAGAACTGAACCAAACGGCAGCCATTTTGGAATTTTGTTATTTATGGTCCTCAGGGAAAAACTGAGCCAACCATATCATTTATGAGATAATTGTAAATAAAGGTGGAGAACACTGCACTCTGCAGTGGATTTTCAATGAAATGCTCCTCCATGTCAGACTGTTTACAGTTCCTCACAGCAGCGGCAGATCTGTGATTCCTCATTTCTTCCAGATCCTCCCCTGAGACGATATGTCACAATAGAAACCAAACAAACCGCCGCCTGTATCCACCTCCAGAATTCAATGTGTGGACGTTGGACAAACGACATTTCTGTCGACTTCCATGACAACCTGCCCAGTTTGTGTCATAATGTCAACAGACCAGCAACGCCAACATTCTTTGTGGAGGTAATAAGGCATTTTATTTGTCAGTATTATTTTCCATTTTCCGTGACCTGTCCCGGGGTCCGGTCATTTCCGGGGGCTGCTGCACTGTCCCAGAGGGGAGCCTTGAACGTAGGTGAGTATGGCGTTTTGCAGGTAGGTGGCTCTGTGGGCCTCGTCTTCCCTCATCCTGTGGATCTCCAGCTCTTTGAGCCTCAGCTTCTCTTGGAGTGAACACATCTGACTGTCTTTGTCGAGAAGAGCCTCCCTGTGGTTATTGCTCAGTACTGCAGGACATGACAAACAGACATGCTTTCACTCAGTGGATATTTCAGTCAGTCACTTCTGAATCGGTCCAGAAAAACAAGAATCCATTCCACACATCCAAAGAAAGAACAGACAGTCTTTGCCAGCTCCTCTGCTCTTGCATCAGTCGTACAGTCTAACATAGAATAGAACATAGACGCTGACGTTCACACCTTGGAGTCAGAGTTGAAATCCCATACATTGTTTACTGATTATATTCACTGCTCACCATTCTACACTCTAGTTTATTCCCTTCAGGTGACTGATTCACACAGATCAGTGGACTCGTTCCTTCCACCAGCCCTTGACCAAAGGACACGCCCCAAGTCAGTTTATTCAACAGGAATAGATTTATGTTGGGAGTGTAATACGGACGCGTGTAGAGATGTACCTCTGTGTGTCACTTTGTGTGGGACGGGCCCATGTACAGATGTACATGTACAGTGAAGTGTGGTACCTTTCATTTCTCGCTCCAGAGCGCTGATCTTCTCCTTCAGTCCAGCTTGTGCTGTCCTCTCTGCCTGTAGGTGTCCGATCTGCTCCTGGAGCTCCACCCTCACTCGGCTCACCTCCAACACCTTCTCCTGGTCCTTACACAGCAGCTCCTGCAACGCCACAACACCTCTCAGACATCCAAACGACCCAATCAGGCCTTGGTCTTTTCAAAGGAGGAACATAACTTTGTTAAACTTTTGTCTTCCTGCCTCATGTCACTGTCCCTTTAAGGCGTGGATCACCACACCTCATTGATCCCAAGTGGAGTGAGTGTTAAAAGTAAGCCATAAATGAATTTGGGCCAAAATGTGGTCACTTGTGGACAAAGCTGAGCACAGCTTTACATCTGGCCCCATCTTCCCTCAGAAACTCAAACTCTGATACAGAGCAAAATACAAAAACCCTCAACCGTCAGAGATAAAGTAGTGGATTTCATGCTGTCGAATACATGTGGAATCATACATGACTGGGTCGACCTTTGACCTTTGAGCCCTGACCTGCTGCAGCTCCTCAGTCCTACGGCGCAGGCTGTCCATCTCCATGCTCTGCTGGCTGTTCTTGGCCTGCAGCTCAGAGATGGTCTGTTTCTGCTGAGTGGAGGACAGCTGGACCTCCTGCAGGGAGCAACGCAGGAACCGCAGCTTCTCCTCCAGCGTGGAGACGTGCTCCTTCTGCTTGGACGAATGGGAGAAGAACCAAGAAGACGTGCTTTAACAAATCACTCTTTATTTTATGTTATTCAATGAACGTATATTCACGTATATTCACGTATATTCACGTATATTCACGTATATTCACGTATATTCACGTGTATTCATTCTGAGTGTTCACAGCTGATTTTGTCCCTCCCGTGTCTGTGATAAAAACCTGCTTCGGTTTAAACCCTGCAGCAATTACTTTTCGATGCAGCTCTTTAATCAAGAGGACATCTGGGATGTTCTGAATTAATTCATTTGGGCTCAAAGTCAATTAGACCAAGACACACCACCCTAATCCCTGTGTCCACGTCACAACTCAAAGCAGCAATGAGACTTGGGGACGGGGGTGAGAGAAGCATTGAATATTAAATACCAGGCAGAAGGTTTCATGAAATGTTTTCATTCATTCATTCATTCTCAGCATGCTTTTAGAGGTGGGAGGAAGCTGGAGTACCCAGAGAGACCCCCCCCTACACACACACACACACACACACACACAAGGGGAGGGCATACAGACTCCACATAGAAAGGAGCCAGGAATGGAAGCAGGGAGTCGTGGCTCCGAGGGGATCGTTTGTCACCGGAGCTCCTGGAGTGGACTGGGGTGATGTCACTCTTACGTCTAATGAACCGTGTCAACTCACCTCCTCTAAGCGCACTTGAGCACGAACTTTTCCCAGTTCCTCCTCCGCCTGAGCCCTCTCTGACACACAGGCTGCTTTAGCTCTGCTCAACTCCTACGAGAAAAGCACTTCATTATGACACGACATCGTCGCTGAGATTACAGTGCTCCTTCATTTCTGTTATCCAACACGCTGTCACTGCAGAGATGATTAGACTGTTTCTGCTTTCATCAGTGTTGACTAAACGTGCACCAACACACTGCAGACGATACGGACGTGAACAGGCTGGGACACTTTCTTCACCAAATGTCGACATACTGACTGTTCTGTTCTGGACATTTGCACCTTGGAGTGTTCACTGCCTGCCCTCGCCCACGTGCACGTCACACAGCCCGATGGAGTGTGGACGGACGTCAACAGCTAAACTCACTGGACAAATACTGGGGGGGGGGGGGGTTAAAAAA
>CAAKHB010005009.1:15041-58976 GCA_901007665.1 Aeoliscus strigatus
GGGGGGGGGGGGGGGGGGGGGGGGGGGGGGGGGGGGGATATTACACTAGGTTATACACTAACATGCATTCATCAGCAAAAGAGGCAGATAGAACCAAACTGATCAGCATGGACAGACTATCAAATTTGCAACGTCCTGTTGGGGGTGTTGCTGGGTGGGGGTCAGCACCCACCAGATCAGATCAGAGGAGACGCGTTCATACCGAGGGCTTTCAGGGTGTCGCTGGGTATGTTGTTCCCCGCCAACTCCAACTTCACTATGCTCTTGTTGTGCTGCAGAGCCTCCAGCAGACACCTGCCCCCCAGCAGGCCGATGCTGTTCCACCTCACATCTGGAAACAGTCAGAGACCGCCGACGGGGCATGAGCATACGTCACCGTACAGAAAGACCTCGATTCATGTCAGAGCCAGGTGTTCTACGTCCATTGAATCCAGTGAAAGGTTGGCAGTGGAGTAGGGTGTGGGTGGGACCGTGTGTGTGTCGGGGCTTATATGTATGTGTGAAGCTGGTGCTGTGAAAGTATGTGATATACATGTACATACAGTATGTGTTTGCATGTAGACACATGTGTAACATGGAATTCTGTGTGTACGTACTTATATGAATATGTAGAGATATGTCTTCTTATTATCAGTTCTGAACTCTGTAATATTCTGTATTTCTTCCCTTTCTTTCTCTGCTGGATACAACACACATTTTGTCTGTTTTTATCTTTTCAATTATATATACTGTCAGTCTGTGTTGACACAAAATTAATAAACAAATTGTTATTATAAAAGAAAAGGTTTGCTTTGGAACATAACAGTGAATATGACGAAATAAATATCAGATCTCAGGTCTATTTAATGACTGCCTACTGCTTCCACCAACTCTACGTATCTGATCATATCTGCTTCATTAAACAGTTAAACAATTACTAGATGTCTGGAATAGTAAAAAAAACAGCTTTTCTTTTCTTTTACTACTCGTGTCACACACACACACACACACACATATATGTTTTGTCACCTAGCACTCCCAGGGTGGTGTTGTGTTTGAGTGCCATCGCGAGCTCAGACGCTCCTTTGTGGTTGATTTGATTGTTGCGCAGGTCAAGGTGTTCAAGTGTGTCATTTGAGGCCAGACCGTCCCCAAAGAGAGAAAAGGCTTTGTCCCACACTCCCAGGGCATTCCACTCCAGCACCAGCCTGCACACATTTACCGTACAAGCACTGTTTGAAAACCAACCGGCTTCAAACTACACACAGTTCATTTTCAGAATTAGAAGTTGGGAGCTTTTCAAAACAAAAACAAAGTTACAGGGTTTTTTTTTTAATAATGAAGCAACAACCATGAGCAGTGTTGATGAAATGACTCCTACATAGTTCTCACCTTCGTAGAGTCTTGTTACGAGCCAACAGTTTCCCCAAAACCTCAGCTCCAGTTGATCTCAGGTTATTTCCCTGTGAACAATAGTCACATCAGTATATCATTTGTTGGATTCAATGTATCGGTCAGAAATCACAAGGCCTCAAAACAACCTGAGGAAAAACTTCTCAACTTTAAACAGAGAAAGAAGAGACCTTTCACACTACAAGCAACAGATTTGATCACATCAAAGAAAAAAGTTTCAAATGTCGTGGTGGGCAGTCCAACTCTGGAGGATTTACCTTAAGATCCAGGACTTTAACAGTTGTGTTGCTAAACAATCCAGTCAGGAATACCTCTGCAGCTGAGAGTGACACAAGCAAACAGAAACAGTTACACAACACACCTAGAAATGGAGGAACATATCAGATCCATTTAATTAGGAAGTACTGAGTGTGTGTGTGTGTGTGTGTGTGTGTGTGTGTGTGTGTGTGTGTACGTGCTGTAGTACTCGTCATTGTACTGTTCTCTAGTAAAGATTAGCTTCAACAATTGACCAGCAGTTTGGATGAATTTGAAACCAAAGTGAGAATCCCAACACTGTCCCCTGAGCAATGGAAAATAAAATACATTTTTGAGCACTAACATTTTCCTCTGGAGTCTGGGGCTCCATAAAGCTTCCTTTTCCTACTGTTTAAGTCAGAACAACGCCTCGACGTGTACATCTGTCAACCTCACAGCAGCTCACCTTCCTCGCTGATCATGCAGTCACTGAGCGACACCTCGGAGAAAAAGGTGTCTTTTTGCAGAGCCCTGGCCAGCACAGAGCAGGTGTCTGCAGACAGGCTCTGTCCACTCAGGTCCAGTCTGGGGCCGTTGGCACCGTTCACCTGGAGCTGGTCCACAATGTTCTCCAGGGGCTCCACTCCTCTCTCTTTACAGAGATGCAGATACATCTTCTTAAAATGCTCCATTCCAGGTGCTTCTCTTGTGATGGAGGTACAAAGATGAGTTCTGTCCTGAACCGGAATGGAGAAGAAAAGACTTCATAACTAACAATAATAAAGGAAATGTGCAAACGAGCTTACAATCATTCACCGAGGCCGACGGGCACAATGAGCGGATCAAATGGAATCACCGTAAACATTTCCCAGTGTGTAGTAAGTATTGATTTTCACTGCACACACAGTTCTGTTTTCACACTGTCCATTTCACTTGTTCAACTGCTTTAATTATTGTGCGCAGGTCAACTTACCATTGCAAATTAAGTTAATTAAGTTAACACTGATCTTATTCACCGCACAATGTGGAACTAAACGGACATTTTTTAATTAATCAGAGTTGATGTGTCACAGCAACAGTTCATTCGTCTGTTTCTAAACGGACATCGTTGTACACAAAGTGGATGTGTCGAACAAGCTAACATTTCAAATAACACACGAGTCGAAACCGGCTTGCTATTTTTACTTACAATTATTTTCCTGATTTCAGATCTGTAGCACAGTTCATCCTTCTTTTTCCGCTTTCTTCTTCTATTGTTTTTAAATTACTTTCTTCTTTTGTCTTAATGGCGGTAGGCAACGAGTTTGTGCGTGCGTTTACCGCCACCTAGTGGTATGGGGTGTGGCTTCAGCTCACAGCATTTTTGACATGTCTTTGACCATACTCATATTGTATAACTTATATACTGTAGTTTGTGCTGTTTCGTGTATCAGTCTCTTTTGAGATCTCAGGCATTCAGCCTAATAGTCACTGACAACCAGAGGGGAAAAAAAACTTCAGTATGGACCAGAGTGAACAAGCCCTCAGTAACCCAGCAAAGAAAATCACACCAACAAGAGGCAGAAACAAATTAAAAATAAATAAAAAAAAACACTACTAGAGCCTTCGCCAGAGCACTATCTTATGTTTAAGCTTGCTGATATTCATGTGTAACTTCAAAAGCCTGAAAAATGTATATCTGCATCAAGAAACCTACCAGTGGAGCATTGAACAGGGAGCTACTAGTAGGTCAGCTACTCTGGAAATGTATTATGTATTACATATAATGTATGTTAATATCGAAAATACATTGTTTGGGCATTACTGTTGTTTGTAACACTGTTCAAAAGATAATAAAAGCACTGCGAAAAATTAAACACAGGGGGTGTGATTGCATCAATTTTATACAAAGCCATGAACAAATCAGCCTTCTGGATAAAAGAAAATCACAATAAAAAGTCAACCTATACAAACAAAGTACATTCCAAGGCAAAGTTGTCATACAACACATATGCAAGTCTTCTCAACAAAATCCTTGTAAATACGGCGTCCTCCACAATCTTATTCCACAGTATACTACAATAGGGAATATGAATGCAGGATGTGATGGAATATAAAAAAAACAGGACATGCAATATGCTGTAACCCATTCTCTTCATTTGAAAAGATCATACAGTGGCTCATAACAAAATAAAAGTCACAGGAAAGTCTATTTTCATGATCAGTCCGTGGCCTGATTCAAAGGTGCTCTGACGTCAGCTTCCAGCGGGGCCGGACAGTCCACACCCTGCTTTGACTCAGAGCACGGCTGCAGAGATTTCAGGATGAGTTCCTGTGTCCAGTGGTCCTCATGTAAGGCCTGTTCCAAGGTGAACTGACCCTGCTTGGTGCGGATCAACTCTTTGACGTGGGCGCAGGACGACAGAGCTGCAGCACAGAAACTGGGATTATTATGTTTGATAATGATGGAGCGCTTCAGTTAATATGAATTATCACAACTGTGGAATACGCCAACCTTTTCCCAGGTCATTCACCAAGCTTCTGACATAGAATCCACCTCCACATTCAATGTCTGTAAAGGCAGGAACACTTTTAAATATACAAGAAAAATATTGCAGATAACTTCAAATGTCAGAAAAGAGGAAGGAAGTGATATTGTATGTGCATATGCATGTGCAAACCCAGAGTGAAGAGAGGAGGCTTGAACTCTTGCAGGGTCAACTTGTACACTGTGACCGAGCGGGCAGGTTTGGCCTCCACCTTGTGGCCCTTCTTCAACAGCACAGACATTCGCTGGCCATCTTTTTTCAGAGCTGAGTAACTAAAATCAAAAATGATCTTTAAATTAAAAGATAATAAAGTGCATACACAATCCAGACATCCTCATTCTAGTGATCTGCTCAATAAGGTCGCCAAGATGACCTGGAAAGTCACCAGATTCAGCAACAGTTGCCAAGTTGTCAACACTATGTACATACGCGAGGGTCAGAGTTGGTTTAAAGGCACAAACAAACAAAAAAACATCCATCACAGCAACAAAGTTGTAGCAGTAAGAAGAAAATATAAGAAGTCGCAGAAAAAAATGGGAAATGGCCATGGATGCATGTGACCAATACGCAGTGTACATTTGCTTTGAGCTGCTCAGGAGGAGTCTCTGCTCCTTAGTGGTGGGCAAGTGAAGCCTCATGAAGCGCAGAGGCTGTCCAAACAATTGTGCCGAAAAAGATTGAAACCTTCAAGGCTTCAGTGACGGTGACATCTGGTGGACAACTGAAGCTGAGAAGACTAGTTCAGAGAAGACTGCGTGGTCATGTTCATTCATCCCAAATCATGATTACACAGAAGTACCACAAATCTTTCTTAAAAGGAGAATAATGCTATGTAGACGCTCTCACTCATACTCTGAAAGGTTCCATATGAACCCAAAGACCACATCTGAATGATATGAGGGGATAAAGAGTTCATTTAAATCGTTAACCTTTATTTAAAAAGTGTACTAAAAGGCCATAGGATAAGAGATCCTTCCTACTTTGTAAATGATCATAATGTTTGAACTCTGAAACATTGGGGATGGGGGGGTGCATTGAATGCAGTGAAACACTACGAGCCAATGAAAAGCTTCGAAACATTCTGAAGCAACAAAGCGCGAGGTGACTTCACTTGAGTCACGTGCCACTGGATCCGACACAGTGTTTCATATCACTCCGCTTCAGGAAGAGGGACACAAGCGCCGAAGCTCCTGTGTCATTTGCCCATGACTACTGCTCCTCGACTACGGCCGGGACAAGTAAACTTAAAGATGAAAAGTTAACTTACAGCTAACGCTACATCATCTCCTAGTTACTCACCACAAACAGAAGTCATGTGCACAGTTAAACACACAGTATTAACAGTATGTACAGGAAAACATGTGCTGTATATGAACCAAACTCACAGAGGAGGGACTTGCATGATGTCACCGACAAAACTTTTCAGCTTCTCCTCAACATCCAACCTGGTGATGTGTTCTGTGGAGAAACCGGTGAAATGAAGCAAAAAGCCTCTGTGAATTGTTGAGATGAAGTCTCTTACCAAAGTCTTTCTCCATGACAACACTGCCAGTAGCATCCAACGTGTCTGTGGCCTTTCCCAGTTCTCCTACAGCAAGATATTTCTGAAGAGAAAACACCAGCATTCGTGTTGCATCTGTGCATTAATGACCACTAATATATCTGCTCTAGCTGGCACCTGCAGCCAACACCAGGTAATAAACAGTCAAATATCCACTCTCTATATGTGTGTATGTCTCATATGATAGAGAAATGAATCAATTACGAGTTTCTGCCCCTAAAGGGGCACGAGTAAGGCTGTGAACAGGAAATAAACTGGAAATGCCATCACATGCACACATGATACCAGTGTCAAATCCATTTTTTCTTAGCAGGATTTGCCACGGAATTAAACATTCAGGCCAATCTGACAAAAAAAAAAAAAAAAAAGAGTATATTTCAGAAATGAATGAATCATCAAACCTCTTGGTCTTCAAGGTGACAGACAAGGTGACAAGCTGACACACTTGGCTTTGTCTAACTTGTATGTGGCTTTGTGTAACACAAAAAGACCTTCACAAACCTGTCGTTTGTTTTGCAGCAGACTGATCAATATATTGTAACTTGTATTGTTTCGTATTTTCATTGTCAGTGACTTTGGAGAAAGTTGGGTGCAGTCAAGAGTGTTGTTGTGGTGGATTCACCTTTGACCCAGCCAGCATTGTACTGAGCATTTTTGTCCCATTCCCAACTCCAACGACTGAAAGAAACACACACACACACACACACACACACACACACACACACACACACACACACACACACACACCAGCATTTAAAATTTGAAATAGATGAAGAAGAGGTGGACATGGTGTGGACATGTTTGACAGCAGAGAATGAAAGAAGAAGAATATTGGACGTTCAGTCTTAGCCAGTGACGTGCTACTGCTCGTAGTTGTTACTCAATGGACCGTTTTCGGAATGTCGGACCCTCGTGGAAACTACTGGAGCACTCTGTCCCTGTTCTGTGGATAAATCGATGTGTTGAGTCCGTCTGACCTAACACTCCGCTGGCAGCACTGTCCAGCGTCCCTCCGTGTCCCATCTTCAGACTCGGCTTCTTCCTCTTCCTCAGGTTCGGGTTCTCCTCCCCGGCTTCTGACGGTGGAAACACATCCCTCAGTCCCTGACTTTGTCCGTCCACCTCAACGTGATGCCACTTACCTCTGAGTAAAGCCTCTTTGAGCGCATTTAAGACCTTTGCTGAAGTGGGCCCTTGCTTTTTATAAATTGCAAAAAGTCCATTCATAGAATGTAGTTTACTGAGAGAACTTGTTACCGGAGCGACCGTGTTGCCTCCAGCCATGACAATCTGCTTCTTCAGCGTCTTATTCGGCTTCTTCTTCGTTGTTTTAACGACGTTGCCTCCAGCGTGTGTGGCCCACTACCGCCACCTTCTGCTCCGGAGTGGGCACCTGAGTTTACGCCTATCCATTAATAGGAACTGTCTCCATGAATTCGAAGATGGGTTTTCCGAGTTCTGCAGATTTTTTAATTTTATCGCCTCGTAAACTGACAGAAATCAAACCAACGTGCTTCAAAGTTTAATTTGTTTGAATTCAGTTAATCAGTAACACTAAAAATACACTTTATTGTTTTCTTGGTCTTCTGTTGTCCTAGAGTGGAACTGTGACCACTAGAGGGCAGTTCATCATTTTAACATTACTTTCACAACGAGGAAACAACAATTGTACATAAAAGCAGGAAACACTAATTGTGTCAGTGTCTATATATTGTCCATTGGCACATTTAAACAGAACAACAAGAACAACGAAAACTCCAAAAACCTACTAAGAACAACTCATTAAAATGCATGCTGGGTGCATTTACACCCTGAGAGAAACATACATGGAAAAGAAGACATTACATGTACAACTGGGATCTTTCAGATATTTTTGTCGCTGCTCTGTGTTTTAAATGTCTGACTCATGAAAGATTCGCAACTGGCCCTGAACGCCAATGTCTTAATTTGCTGGAGTGGAGGAAGAGGTTGTGTGCATCAATATTCAAACCCAGAATCACCCTGAAGTGTGAGAGAGAACTGAAAACATTCTTCACAAACATTCTTCTGATAAGACCCAATCTGACAACTGAACTGGGGTCTGTTTCAGGAAGCAGGTTTAGAGCAACACCTGAGTTTCTAAATCCTGAAATGATTCCTGGCTGGGGTTGGCTGGGGTCTGTCTTAGGTTAGTGGCTTTCTCTAAACTTCCCAAAAGGTGTCAGTGATTGTCTGTCTGTACATGTTGGCTCAGTTGGCTCTCATATTCCACCAAAATTCTTTGACCCTGAACCAGATTCAGCATAAAAAGGAATGGATTATTAATACTCTGTAGTGTTTTTGAAAAGTGAAGTTGTTAAAAACAAAAAAAGATGTATGGATTTTCCTTGTACTCAATCAGGGAATAAATTATGATACAAAGCTTTTATGCTAAAAAAAAAAAAAAAAAAAAAAACAGTGCATGTTGAGTTTGTTCTAGGAGCTACAGAACGAACTCGTCCCAAACCCTAACCCTGAACACATGAACTTCCTCCACGCTTCATTACCTGGCCTGTATGTGTCCCCTATGTGTGCTGCTGACCAGGTGTGGCCAGACGCACAGGTATCAGTGACACTCATGATATATTAAGAGCTGTCTCCACCTTCCCCTCCAGTCGGATCCAAGTTAAAGCTCTTTGCCGACCACAGAGGAGATATGAAGTTTGTGAACGAGTCGAATCTTTTGAACGGCTCTTTTGAATGACAGATGAGAACCGAGTCACAGTTGTGTTTGTGAGATGTTGTTTTTCTATGCAAATTGTCTGCACTGGCTTCATGTGACGTGTGTGTCCTGTGAGTCATCCACGCTGAGCTCCTGTTTGTAACGTAGTTCACACCAGGTGGAGTGCAGTTTGCATTTATATTTGTGACATGTCCTTCCAGTTTGACCTATTGTTTGGGAAAATAAAATTCTCTCTGAGTTATTCTATCCAAATCATTTTTGACTAAAATTTGCACTGATGTTGCTCAGCTTTATTCTACTTTTATTTACATTATTCAAGCATGGGGATATGGCACTATGCTATGAAAACACAAGCCAAACGAAATTAAGACCAGTATTTCAGAATAAGTCCCACCATATTTGTGGGGTGTGTAAGTTTGAATTGTTCTGATCAAATGTGACCTTATAAATGCTGCCAGTGATAATTTCCTTGAAAATGAGTTCCCCTGGTTGAGTTCTAATGAATGAATACATGAATACATGTATGTAACGAGCCAGTCTTGTGAACGGCTCTTTGAAAGAAACGGCTCCCTTCAGAGAGCCATGAATGCCATGACTGGATTTCGTTGCGTGACACTTTCAGGTTTGTTGTTCTTCTGATTCTGTTTCCTGATGAGGCTTTGATCCCTCAGCGATCCGGTTGTGTGAGCTGCCGGCGACAATTTGTCCTGTGAAAGAATGTCAAAACACCTGCTTTTGTTCACGCTTGTTACGGCTGCTCATAACTAATGAAAGCTCCCGTGTGACACTTTTGGCGATGACAAGAAGTAATGATACATCTAGAACGTTTTATTTGGACGAAAACGTCTATAAAATATCTTAACGTGCTAAGTGACATTTGTCCCAGACATTTTACAACTTGGAACTATTGTCTCTTGTCAGTCGACTGAACAGCTTTTCAGTTCAGAGAAAACAATGTTGATGCGTCAACTGTGCTGACGGATTCCCCAGCCTGTTGGGTATGGAGGTTTTAGGACCCAGAGCTCCTCTCTCTGTCAAGCTGTTAGTGCCGCTGCCACCTTCGCTCTCTCTCCATGTCCTGTAGCTGCTGGCTGGATCTGCTCCTCTGTCCCCTCTGGATATGGACCAGAGAGCGTCCCAGCATCCAGCAGCGGATGGACGGCTTCCGTAGATGATCTGCAGCTCCTCACCTGCAGTTTTTGGAGTCTTCAGCCTGGAACACAGTCGTGATAATTGTTCTCGCAGCTGACCTGTGTGGTAGCTACAGAACTCTCTCCTCCCCTTTTCTTTTTCAGCTGTCACTCTCAGGATATCCCCTTCCCGCTCTCTAGGGTTTCACTCAGGATCCGCACGGGTCTGACTGTGTCATTGTAAGGCAGGCAGAGGAGTTCACCCCCTGCTTTCTCTTTGTTTAATTCTATTGACGAGTGTCTGATGCCACGGGGGTCATGGACATAACAGAAGGTCACAGAGCCTTTGAATAACTAACTATTGGACACGTTGGACGAGCAGGTTCTGTCTTGTTGGATGAACGACCATGGGAAACGCAGAGGGGAGCATAGAGGTCCCCCAGGCCAAGGAGGGCAAGCTGGTGTCGGCCCCTCCAGGTTCCATGGGTCCCCAGAAACAACCCAAACTCCCGATGCTACCTGAAGAAGAACTGGAGGAGCGCTTCAGTGCTGTGCTGGTGAGTTGTGTTCTGTGAGGTCAACTTTGAAGAATGTGGAATATGTTGCAGGACCTCAGGACAAGCTTATCGCAGCGCCAGGTACACAATGCCGCTGTGGAAAGACACATAAGAGGTCCTTTATGCTGGGGCTTACTGCAGCTTTAGGCTCGCTGCACAGTCCGCTGGCGGACGGCCGGTGACTGAAGTCAGATCTGTTTACCGGACACAAAAATGCTTTCACGGATTTCAAGCGCCAGAGAATCTTCAGGAAGAAATGATGGAAGTGTTTTGGTCTGCTGGAGGCGGTTGGGTTCCCTGACCTCCTTCTTCACTTGGATGCTCTGGTTTGCGTTTTTCCTCTTAATCACACCTGCTTCTTAATTGGCCAAAGAGCTTCAGGAACCGCCCACATCCCCTGTTTGATTGGACAGCAACGCAGAAAAACCTTAAAATACGTTTTGAGCTGTCGCTCAAATATCGTCCTCCAGAAAACACGGTGTCCTCGTCCAGTGACATCACATAGGCTTTCTCCATGTTACATGGTAAACTAACGTCAGTCGCCAAGGACAATTCTACTTATAGAGCACAAATACCATGAATACAAATAAGTCCTTCATGAAAACAATATGAGATAGATGAGATCTTGTTATCTAACAAGAGGTACCTCTGCTCAAACTAATGCCAAAGAGAAGAAAAGTTGTTTTTTAATATGGATTAAAAAGTTGCAACACTGTTTGCGGTGGAACAGTGCAGCACCGCATGCAGAAACAACGAGGTCCAGGTGCTGGGTGCAACGGCAGCAAACGCTTGTTCTCCTGTAAATGTTGGAGTGGAGAGTACAGTTACAGTAGCATCACCAGAGGTGATGGAGTATGAATGACCCTTTCCACATCCTTGACCTTTGTCAAAAGCTTCAGCTGGAAAAAAAAAAGTTTGTCTGAACAAAGGAGCTAATCTGTTAAATCTGTCAAATTTGAAAGAACTTCACCCAGATTCCTTACGATCTCATACAGGGTGGCCAAGCGTACCTGGTCAGGGTTTAGGTAATGTTGGTGTGTCACTTTCACTCTGTGTACTGACAATCATATTTATTAATATACATTTTCCAGCTGAAGTACTTGTGAAATACTCTATACAAGTCAGAACCTCAAATACCAATATGTTTTTATCAGCTTCTTCTGAAGTCTTTACATTGGGTGATGATGATGATGGTGATGATGATGATGGTGATGATGGTGATACATGGACATTCATCCAATGACTGCTTTACTGCTACTACCTCTGCTGCTATCTCACTCACACACGCCACGTGTGTGTGTGTGAGTGTGTGTGTGTGTGTGGACTATCACAGTTACATTGTGCGTCATCGCTGATCTTACTGAGATGATGGACAGTGACCTCAGACCTTCACAGAGCCACAACAGAAGACACAGATGTGACATGTCAACCCAGCTATGTTCAACATGCTGCCCAGACGTCTGTCTGGAGCATGAGCAGCATTTCCTCTGTTCTCCTCTCAGATGTCCCGCGTCTGAGGTAAAGATTCATGACACACATTGACCTCCATGACTCTTAAGTAAACATGTCCCGCCCCTCTTCTAACCCTCCTGAAGGTGAGGGGTGTGAATACACACACACACACACACACACACAGTCCTCCAGGTTTTCCATGGTGTTTGCATAGTTTGCATATTAATGCTTGTATGTTAACTTGTGTTGCCCACAGGTAGTGCATGCGACCTCCTGAGTCTCACTGAGTAACACACACTGGACCCTAACTGATTTCACACACAGACAGAAGTGATGTCATTCTGCAGCAGTTCAACTGTAAAGTTATTCAGACCGTCGCTGGGCGTTTTCCACCTGAGAGTCTTCCCCCGCATCTGTGCTGAGTGTGCAAAGCAGGTCTCCTGTGTTTACTGGAGACAGCGCTCTGTCTGAATGCAAACTAGCTCTGTGTGTGTGTGTGTGTGTGTGTGTGTGTTTAATTCATTACCAAAATAGTTGGAAATTAAATGAGCTTTGATTATATTATTTGATTAATTGTTGCAGCTAGTTAGTTAATGAGTTGTGATATTTTAGTTAGCGAGTGTGTGTGTGTATGTGTGTGTCTGATTCACTGCAGAGAATCGATCTGATCTCACTCACATCTCATTTTTAGATGGACTGCATGTAGAGCACCTTTCCCTCAGTGGTTTACATAACATTATTTTGCATATTTCCCAGCAGCAGCAGCAGCAGCAGCAGCAGCAGCAGCAGCAGCAGCGGTGGTGTTAGCATCTAAAACACTTTTTGTTTTTTTTGTATTTCTCTTTTGCCTCACAAAAGTTAATAGTGTTTCACAGACGATCAGGAGTGGTTCTCTGTTCATCGGGCCTCATTGATCTGCTGCGCTGGTGACGTTCGCCGCATAGCTGATGATTTTCCTGGTCTGGTTCTTCACAGTCAACACAAACATACAACAGACTTCCACAGTCTGAGCGTGTGGTGAAACATGACGGCTTAAATCACCAAGTACCCAACTCCTGAGTGATTCCACATCAGCCTCATGACAGACGCTCACACTAACCTCAGCAGCAGCAGCCGAAACAGGTTCTGATTCATCTAAACAACCCATCGTATCTAACGATAAGGTTCAGGGGGATGTGGAAGTCAGTGGATGCAGTGGTCTATGACCAGACCGAGCTGCAGGAACGGATGTTGTGTCAGCAGCAGCAGATGCGACAAAAACACACACCCGCTGGCTCGCTGTGTGACTCAGCACTGAACCGGTGACTTACGAGACGAACCATTCACACCGGAGTCATGAATTATTGAGAGTACGCAGGGGCCCAGTGTTTGTTGTCACGCTGTTTCCTGGATTCTCCCCGTTGAGTCACTTTTAGCCGTAAACAACAGCAAACAACACAAGGAGCTGTGACAGACGTGAGCTGTAACTGTTGTTGGTTAAATATTCAGACAAACTGCAACCCGTACTTTGTTAAAATCCACATGTGAACTGTGACATGCACGTTCCATAAAACCTACCAGCTCAGATCACCTGCTTATACAAGCAGTTCTATGTCTCTGTACTTGGTAGATGTGGGTGTAGTGGCTGAGGATGCAGTGAACGTCACAGTGCACGTCCATCGTTTGTGTCATTCAAGGTCACGGCCTGGACTCAGACCTAGAAGGGTTATACAGAGGTTTATTTATTGAGGGAGACTCTCTTCTTGTGTGTTTATTTGCAGAACACAATGAATCTTCCTCCGGATAAGGTGAAGATCCTCAGTCAGTACGACAACGAGAAGAAGTGGGAGCTGATCTGTGACCAGGTGAACATGACCTGATTCGATAAACGTCGTACTCATCTCACACACACACACACACACACACACACACACACACGCAGCAGGGTTGTCGATTACAACGCCTGTCGTTGTCAAACAACTTTCATTCTAAGACATTCTTTATATTTGCAATGTTTGAAGTTAAGTTAGTATTTTGAAGACGGTCAATGTCTTTGTTCATTGAGTACTTTTTAGGTGAATTTTGACGTGTGTTACGTGTGTTTGTTAAAAAGTAAGCGCCTGATCGATTAACAGCATAACATCACAATATAATTAACAATCCCTGTGTTTCTCTGTGTGTCCTCAGGAGCGCTTCAGAGTCAAGAACCCTCCATCTGCCTATCTGGAGAAGCTGAAGAGTCATCTGGATCACGGTGGCGTCAGTCGAAAGGTGCTCGGTTCAGTTTCTGTTTGCTGGTTTACGACCAACACGCATCAGTTTCACCGTTTTTTACCCTTTACATTACATTCTGTGTTCTGTCCCAGTTTAAGAGACGAGTCCACGAATCCACTCAGATCCTGAGAGAACTGGAGATCTCGTTGAGGACCAATCACATCGGGTTGGTTTGATACATGCGTCTTGTTTCTGTGAGCTGATCAGCAGCCTGAGCTCCTCAGACTTTGAACTGTTTAAAAGTAATAATAATAATAATAAAAGTAACCATTTATGTGCCCTGCCTCCGTCCAGCTGGGCTCAAGAGTTCCTCAGTGAGGAGAATCAAGGTTTGGATGTTCTCGTGGATTATCTGTCCGTTGCCCATTGTGCTGTCATGTGAGTATTAAAGCAAAGTACTTCGTACATTTCTTTCGTACATCTCTCACACATATATACGCACTTTATGAACAAACATGGACCATACAAACTACAGGAAACCTTCATCCTCACTGTCACTTACTGATCATTCACCCAGTCATTACCTCATTACCACATCGTTTTGTCTCACAGGGGTGATGTGGAGACTTCAGACAACGGCATGATGTCCACAGACAAAAACAAAACTCTGGACAAATCATTTGAAGACCTGAGCAAAAGTGCCAGCAACTCGCCGACTCAGGGCTCCTTGAAGGCCGGTAAGGCCTTCACGGCCAGGTGAGTGGACCGCTGGTGCCGACAGCCACCGACTTGTAAAAACACAGATGAAACAACGCAGACTTCACTCATGAGTGTGTGTTTTACTGTGACTCGTTAAAGTGTGACAGAAGTCAGGGACATTTCAATCACACGACTGACAGGCCGTCGTCAGTGTGCTGATCTCCGACTGTGTCGTACGTGACGTGAGATCCGTGCACGTCGGTTGTAAACACGGGCTGAAGTTGTTGAAGGTAGCTGAGAGCTAACCGCTAACCGATTCGTCACCGTTGTCATTAACGCAGGAAAGTCTTGAGGAGCTCGCGTGTGGTGAGCCAGAAAGACGACGTTCACCTTTGCATCATGTGTTTACGTGCCATCATGAATTATCAGGTATTCGGTCTTTGATAGTCTCAGCGGTGTGATGAGGATTAAATAACAGTTGTTGTTCATCATCAGTGTGTGTGTGTGTATGTGTGTCTGTGTGTGTGTGTGTGTGTGTGTTGCCAGTCTGGCTTCAATCTGGTGATGAAACATCCGTGCTGCGTGAACGAGATCACCCTCAGCCTCAACAACAGCAACGCCAGGCAAGAGTCAGCGATTTCATCTTTTACTCATATGTTCCAAATGAAAAAAAAAAAAAAAAGTGTCAATGTAAATGAGGAATCCACACACATGCAGCGTGTGTTTTACACACCCGTTCATCAAATATGTGACATCAGTAGGCGGAGCCTTGTGACATCATTAATAGATGGAGAAGGTGCCACTTTGGAAATCATTAGATTAATATGAAGTTAGTATTTCAGATGTGGACTGTTCTCATCCTTTGAAATGACAAATTTTAGACAACTGACAGACTTTAAACTTTTCGACAGACTTCTCACAGACCCCATAGCTCCACTAAAAGAAATGTGTGTTTGTCTTTGAACAACTCAGGACCAAGGCGCTGGTGCTGGAGCTCCTGGCCGCTGTGTGTCTGGTGAGAGGCGGCCATGACATCATCCTTTCGGCTTTTGACAACTTCAAAGAGGTCAGACATCCTGAAGCCACACTGATCTCCAGTCCAATCCGACTTTATTTGTAAGGCGCTTTTAAACAACAGTGGACCAAAGCGCTGTCAAAAGAACAAATGGAAGCATAATGAGTAAAAACATGTAAAGTGCTTTAGAAAAGAAAAAACTCCTCAAATAGAAATAAAAGCGAGTAAAGACAAATGTCAAAGCTAAGGAGAGGAAGTAAAAATAGAGGCCCGTCAAACTTTGTAGCTGCAGACGACTCTAAAGTCCAAAGATGATGATGCTCATATGTTTGAGCTCCATTTGTGTCAGTGGGGTTGACGCCAGACACATTCGGATATTATTGGTCAGCGGATCTTTGGTTTGAAAATAGAAGCTGTATTATTGTCCCACATACCAGTCAAGTTTAAAGCCTTAACAAGCAGGTTAGGGAGGACCGGACCCGTCCCCGTCAGCTGCTCCGTCCAGTTGTCCCCGCTCCAGACGACGAGCGGTGTAAACACGTCAAACACTTGTCGAGGTGCCTCTGACCTCTCTGTGGTTGTCACTCGTCGATTCCTGAGGAGGCAGCAACTGTGGTGAGCAGATCACCTCCTGCAGTGACAGCGGCAGAGAGGAGCAGGAACCTAAAAGAGGCATCTCTATTAAAAGATGTCAGAACAAACGTGGGCAGGCCGCCAAAGATTCTCAAGTGACTCAAGTCTCTGATTCAAATGAAGTGTGTTTGAGTCGCTGGAGGATCAGAGTTGACTTTTCTTTGACTTCATTCCAGTGTTCTTTCAGTTTGACTTGAAAGTAAAGAGAAACAGCTTCTCATTTTACTGTAAAAAATGTCAATGTTTGTTAATCAAACAGAAAAATGTGGATATGTTGCCACGGAAACGATGAAACCATCAGAAATGTCCGTTTCTCCTGCGTGGGTTGGTGCGTCAGCTCCCACAGAGCGGCGTCTCTCCTTTTTCTATGTGAGGAGGAAGATGGTGGACGTGCTCGTGAAGTGGAGGCAGGCGGTCGGGCACCGAGCCATGAGCTGTCTTGTGTGTCCTGAGTCGGTGCTGCATTATTCAGCAGTACAGGACGAGGAAATGAGTAAAGGGCAGCAAATGGGAACAAACCTCTGCTAATGGACCAGATAAGGATGTGTTGAACGAGGCACATTTGTGTGCATGGTATGTCGGAATGCAGACACACACTAAACTGTGTGTTGCAGTAATTATTGTGCACAATGCAGGCTGTTATTATTTGTCTGAGAATACAAACTAAACACACAGATTCCTGCAGCCAGACGTCCAGTAACTGCATGAACACGTGGGTTATTACAAGTTGTGTTGTTGATCCTTGAAGGGAAATTTCAGCATTATAAGTAAATAGATGGTGCGTGGGTATGATTACAGATGAGCTCACTGCTGCCCCCGTGTGTTCACAAGCAGAAAATGACGCTCCATGAATACACAACAGAACAAGAAACAAACACCAGCTGTCACCTGATATCTCTGTGTTCCAGGTGTGTGGGGAGAAAAGTCGCTTTGAGAAGCTCATGGATTATTTCTGCAGTGAAGACAGCAACATCGACTTCATGGTAGAGCTGCACGGGAATGTACCTCTGTGGTGATTCCTGGACAGAAGTAATCTCATTCCAGCACCTCCATCTGACTGACGGCAGACATTTGCCCTTTTTTATCCTATTTGTCTTTTTTACGTGATTAATTTTGTACCTGTAGGAGGCTATTGTCATGAACTATCAACCTATACAGCCATGTCTCCATGAATTGATGAGTTTGGTCTGTACAGTGTCAGAAAATGGTGAAAATGCAGACAAAATGAAGTTAGATGACATCCAAATAGCAGTTAATAAGCTGCAATATTTCATCAAAACCAAAGAGATAATGATTCATTTGGTAGTTGGTTATTTATTGATTAATCCATAATTATAAACATGTATATTTCTCTGTTTGTCCACCAGGTGGCCTGTATGCAGTTCATCAACATCGTGGTCCACTCTGTGGAGAACATGAACTTCAGAGTTCATCTCCAGTACGAGTTCACTCATCACGGCCTGGACGAGTACCTGGAGGTGCTCTGACGCTCTGACGACTGAACCCGCTGACGTGTTCGCCGTCCCGACTGAAACTCTGTTCTCCTCTTCTGTGTAGAGGTTAAAGTTGACAGAGAGCGACAGGCTGCTGGTGCAGATTCAGGCCTACCTGGACAACGTGTTTGACGTGGGAGCTCTGCTGGAGGATGCAGAGACCAAGAACGCCCTGCTGGAACACATGGAGGAGCTGCAGGAGCACAACGCACAGGTGAGTCTCATGCTGATGTACGCATGTTCCCGCCTCACACGCAGGCAGTGGGGGGCTTGAACCGCCGTGCTGTGCTGCGTGCAGCTGAGCAGCAGACTTCAGGACAGCGAGAAGGAAGCGGCCGAGAAGCTGTCCGAGTTGGAGACGAAGCTGATTCAGAGCACCAAAGAGGTGGAGCTGCTGAAGGTATTTGTTCTGTGTCTGCGTCACATGACTGTGACACCTGCTGACTCCACCTCGAACCGAGTGTCGGTGTGTCGTAGGAGAGTCTACGTGAATCGTGCGAACGAGAGCGAGAGCTGGAACGAGAGATGGACAGAGAGAGGAAGCGGGACGTGGACAGATCCAGCGAAGCGCTGAGGGAGCTGGAGGTCAAAGTTCAGGCTCTGGTGGAGCAGGGTCTGGTCCGAATGGAGCGCTCCTCCTCTGGACACCTGAACGTTCAGGTGGTCTCTGTGGTCCAGCCCGTGGCCCAGGAAGGTCAGAAGTGTCCACAAGCTGAAAGTCACTGTTTGTTCTTGTCTGTTTCACAGCACAGAAAAGTGTCTTTTCATTTTACGTTGCATATGTTGGAATTATGTACTCATAGTACAAAACATTCGTAGTAACCTTGCCGTTCGTCAGTTGTACAGGTTTCTGAGATCATCGGTATTGTTTCCCCAGCTGCAGGACAATCAGAACCCGGTCATGAACTGTCAGAGCCCCCACCTCCACTGTCTGATGGTCCTTCTCAGTCAGCCAGAATACAAGCTCCGCCTCCACCTCCTCCTCCTCCTCCTCCTCCTGCTCCTCCTCTTCCTCCTACTCCTGCTGTTCCACCCCCTCTGCCACCTCTTCCAGAAAGTGGTCCATTCCCGGCTTTGGAGAACGTCACTGACGGCAGCTCTGGTATCAGAAGACATTTTTGAGCAAACCTTTAGGATAAAGCGTTTCTCCTTGCGTTCAGTTTCTGTGCTTTCTGATAGTTTGTAAAAAGAAGAAGCCCATCCAGACCAAATACCGCTTGCCACTACTCAACTGGCAGGCGCTGAAATCCAATCAGGTGGCAGGAACCATCTTCAACGAGCTGGACGATGAACACGTCTTAGAGGTTTGACCAGATTTTTTAAACGACGGTGACAGAACCTTTGTCGGAACGCTGCCGTTTCTCTTCAGGAGCTGAACATGGCTGCTTTTGAGGAGAAGTTCAAGACCAAAGCCCAGACCCCCGCTGTGGATGTGGGCACGCTGAGGCTAAAACAGGCACCCAGTAAAGTCTGTCTGATGGAGCCCAACAGGGCCAAAAACCTGGCCATCACCCTGCGCAAGGAAGGAATGGCTGCATCTGAAATCTGCGCCGCCATCGAGACGTACGTCCATTTTTTCTTTTGGACATCTTCCAGGTGGATACCATGTTTTGTATTACAGATGTTTGAACCTGTCCCCACAGGTACAACCTGAGAGCGCTGAGTCTGGACTTCCTGGAGCTGCTGGAGCGGTTCATCCCCACAGAGTATGAGATGAAGCTCATCCACAGCTACGAGTGTGAGGGCAGGCCCCTGGGCGAGCTCAGCGAGGAGGACCGCTTCATGGTGCACTTCAGCAAGATCCCACGGCTTCCGCAGCGCATCAGCACGCTCACCTTCATGGGCAATTTCCCCGAGAGCGTCCAGCTGATTCAGCCCGTGAGGACGACAGGGGACTTTTGTTCTGAAACCAATGCACAGAGGCATGAAAAATAAAATATCTCTATTTCATTTATTCATTACATGGCAGCAACTTGACGCCATCATCGCCGCTTCCGTGTCGATCAAATCGTCCGACAAGTTGAAGAAAATTCTCGAGGTGAGAGCTGTGAGAAGTGTTTTATTTTGTATTTGTCTATTTGTAAGTTAGTGTGTATTTTGCTGTCAAACCGTATCATAAACACAAACCAGTGTTCATAGCTGTGGAAGGAATTGTTCTTCGCGTCGAATGCCGTCGTGACGGTTTGTCCTTCAGATCATCTTGGCGTTTGGAAACTACATGAACAGCAGCAAGCGAGGGGCGGCGTACGGCTTCCGCCTGCAGAGTTTGGATCTGGTGAGCGAAACGTTTCCATAATGTTTCTCAAGTTGTCGGTCCAGACGAAACACCTGAAATGTTGTCTTCCAGCTGCTCGACACCAAATCGACAGACCGCCAGCAGACACTGCTGCATTTCATCGTGGGTATCATCCAGGAAAAATACCCACAGGTCCAGACCTTCTACAGCGAACTGCACTTCCTGGAGAGAGCAGCGCTGGGTACTGAGGAACACTCAAGAAGCAGTTGGATCCCTGTCTAAAATCAAAGTCGAAATTCTTCTTAAACTGCTGTTTTCTTTCTTTCAGTTTCTCTCGACAGTGTTCTGCAGGACCTCCGAGCTCTGGAGCGAGGCATGGAGGGGACCAGGAGGGAGTTCTCCGTGGAAAAGGACAATCCTGTCTTACGGACGTTCCTCAGCGGCAACGCAGATTTACTTCACTCGCTCACAGCTGACGGAAAAACGGCTCAGGTAAAGTATCTGGTGGTCAAAGCCCAAACGCACCGGTCCTGTCTGGAAACTGGCCATTATTCTCCTCTCCAGGATGTTTATGACTCAGCGGTGGAGTACTTTGGAGAGAACTCGAAAAGCACGCCGCCCTCCGTGTTCTTCCCAGTGTTTGTAAGATTCATCAAAGAGTACAAGGTCAGAGACGCAGAACGTCCTCGCCCACGGGCTGCAGACGTGCAGCACGGCTCGTCACCTCTCGTGTTCATGTCGGGCAGAAAGCCGAGCTGGAGAACGAGCGGAGGGTGAAACAACAACCACTGAACGACGAAGCTCTGTCATCGCCGACCAAGTCCGAACTCACTGGGCAGAAGGTGACTTCCTGCAGACCGACCCTCACCTCATATTTCGTGGTCGCCAGCCACTGACTGACAGGTCCAACATGGCAGCAAATCCCGTTTTAACGGACGTCGGACCTGACTCGTGTTCCAGGTTTCTGTGATGCCTAAACTGCCCCAGATGGACCTGATAGCAGAGCTGAAGAGGAGGCAGGTGTCCCCTCTGGTCCGGGAGGGGAAGGACGGCGCTATCGAGGACATCATCACAGGTACACACCGCCTCCAGCTTCCTAACTCCACCTCGAATGCTTTGACACTTCACTCTCAGAAATCTTCTCAGCCATCAGTTGGCTTTTAACCTTCCAGGTCCGGTCTTGTGCGTTTGTGTAACAACTGACTGCTAATGTTGTTGAAACACCAGGCTGCTGGTGCTGAGCCAGGCCAACCGCAGGAGATAAAAGTGGAACTATTCCTTTAAAGCTGACATCTGTCCGTCTGCCCACCTTGAACACACTTGTCCTCCTGTTCTTTGTTCTTTGACTGTTTTCCCTTTTCCTGGCCTGTCTTTCAGTCATCTTTCCCTCCTTTCTCCCTCCCCGTGCGTCTCTTCAGCTCTAAAGTCTGTGCCCTTCACGGCGCGCTCTGGCAGGCGTTCGTCCCGTCTCCTCTGTGACTTCAGTGACGACGCCGCATCTTAGATCCTCGGTACTCTGCTTCTCTTCCGTTCTGTGGTTCCGTGTTTTCTACCCAGCTCATATCATCGTCAACCGCTGTTGAACGTACCGATGGTGATAAGAGATAGAGATAATAGATCAGGTTAATGCATGTGTATTTTCCGTCATAGCCTTGTAGTAACACCTTCCTTCTTTTATCAGTAAAAATGTAGCCATCCCCCAAAAAACAGCAGTTCCACAAGCATTTCAGGAAAACTTCCCCAGAAGTTTGTGTCCGTCAGCTGTTTTCAGCTCAGCCCCTTTGTTGCTTCCTCACAGACTTGAGGAATCAGCCCTACAGACGGGCGGATGGCGGCCGGCGCAGCGCCAAGTGGAAACCTGGACAGAAGCTGCAGGTTTCCTCCGACATCTCCCTCTGACAGACTCCACTGAACGCTGCAGCCAGCTTCACAGAGTGTTCGCGCGGGTGACGTGCACGACAGCGAGCTGCAGCACGTCAAACATTTCACACAAACTTTTTCACGCGACGACTTTGGAGTGATTTGAAAAAGAGCGAAGCACGCGATGCTAACCAGCGTCCTGGACGAGCTAATCCGGACGACCAGTTCTTCAGTAGAACCTCTAACAAGGTTAATCAGCTTCATTATTACTTCAGTGAAATATTCATCTTTGTGTCTCAAATGATAGTCGAGATTTGTAATATAATGAAATTATTTTTAATACTGAAGTGTAACAATAGGTATGTTTGCCTTGCGACTAATAAAACGTTTTATACCGTGCTGAGTTCATGTTCTACATCATTTAACACCCATGACTGATCAGCCACAGAGTCGAGATGTGGCGTTCATGAATGAGTCAGCTCTCTTGAACGGTTCTTTAAACGAATGATCCGAACCGAGTCACAGTCTTGTCTGCTGGACGTTCTTTTACCAGGAAGAGTTGTACAGTTTGCATTTACAGGTGCATCATGTCCTCCATCTGGTTCAGTTCTACTGAAAATACAAATATAACTAAGAACCAGTGTTTAGTGTTGTTGCTCTTTGAATGGAACGGCTCCTTGGGATCCAGCTCCCTTCAAAGAGCCATAAATCCCATCTCAGTGGAAGTGTTTCAGCTGAGGAAAGACAAGACCTTCGTCGTGTATAAGAGGGTCACTTTTATTGTCACAAAAACACAACAGGAACGTACAAAAAAAAGCAGCAACCATTTTTTAGATCGATTGATTTTTCTCACACGAAGCAGCAACTTTTTTTTTTTTTTTTTTAAACTTTCCACACACAAAGTTGCGAGGTGTTTTTGTACCGTTAGTTATACGGACAGCATTTTCCATTCTTCTGGACGAGTCACAAACAATACGTACTGCACACAGCAAGCATCACTCGCACACCGGAGACAAATCTGCTTCAAAGCTTCATTCACATTGTCCCCAATCACCACCACCTGTTTCTGCTCGGACTTCGGCGACCCGTCTTTTGACCAGAATACAAAAATCTATGTTACTGTACATTTGTTTCTATCATACACTCACAAGTATACACAGAATTCTTGACAGTAAAATGATCTGTGTTGACCCAGCGTGCAGATTTCCAGGAATGTTTACAGTTTGCATGCCATTTGTTTTTTTATAAAACCTCACGTAAAATCAGTTGGGGAATATATCATTTATCTACACAATCCAAACGTCCACAAACACACATTCAGGAATAAACTGTAGTCGTTACATCATTGGTTATATAATAGAGGGGAACAGCTACGAAATGGGGCGTCGCATCAAAGCGAGGTGATCGTCTTACGGAGTATGTGCTTTAATAATGTGGCGGTACGTCACAAGCCTCCATCAGTCCTGCTGCTTCTTACCGGTGGTGGAAAAAAATAGAACATCTTTCAAATTATAATTTACAGAATCGATGTGTCACATGAGTCTTCAAGTATAAAAATACAAAAAAAGCTTGATTATATAAAACATAGATGATGGTTTTTTTTCTCTTTTTTACACGTTAAATCTCTTTGAAACAAATTAACACATATGATATATCTTCTGTTGTCTTAGTACTGATACATTCCAGACGTAAAAACACCTGCTAGTGATTTTATGTCTGCCACAAATATTCACTTCACTCAGTGTGAAGATATTTTACTCCCAGCAGCTTCATTTGTTATATCTCTGACGTTCTAAAGAGGAAACTATGAACGTACGCTGCAGATAAAATGTATTTAGATCAGATGTATCAGCTAGTGTCTTCAAACAAGTCGCTCAGCAGAAACAAAGCAAACAAAGTACATTTGCATGTTTCAATGATAAACCCAACTCCAGTAAGTGTTTTAATTCTCCTTCAAAAACCTTACGTGGTTATGTTTGTGTAACGCGAATACATTTATTTTTATGACATTGTTTTCTTGTGTACCAGCAGTACTACAGTGCATATTGTGGTCGATACGTCTGCTCGTACTGCTGCTGCTCGTACCTGGAAGGAACTGTTTTTAACGAGGTTTTAAAGGGCGAACAGCAGTTATTGGTGCGCAGTTTATCATTCAAGTACACGATGTACATTTCTGGTCGGTCAACATTAAAGTGGAACTAAACCCCCCAACAGCCGAATAGCATGGGCGCAGGCGACGCTGCCTCCATGGAAAGAGACGGGGCCAAAACGACAGCTAGTGATGAACAGTTGAGCAGTAGCCATGTTTCTACCTGCAGAGGGTGCTGCTGAGCGGAATTAGTGCAAAAGTGGTTTTGAGGGGTTTAATTCCACTTACGTTGTACGTTAGGACAATTACAACCGCTTTTACCCTCAAATTGACAAAGGACGTCTGTCAGCGACACACTGAGTGCTGGAGGTTTACCTCTGGCTCTTGATTGCTAATCCTAATGCTAAATGCTAATGTTTAGCTGTGCTGACGAGCGTGACCACCGAGCACAGGAACGCCCACCTGACTGTTGTAGTGTGCTCCGGGCCGGAGGCGTCACGTCCTGTCCGAATGCTGGAGGCACCGGATGACTCCGCACGCTCTGTAACAAACGCTGCTGCTCGGCCATCTTTAGTGTGACCGTTTATTTACAGGCTGCATCTCTGCACCTTACTAACAGCTCAGAGAGAGGTTTGACCGTTATTCCTCCGCTGTGTGTCGAACTATGACACAGGAGCCGTGTTCGAGAGGATGTCAGATGAGAGGATGTCACCTCCAGATGTACTGTATCTAATAGTGTGATGTCATCAATCCTGACATCCTGTTTGTCTACCGACCGTCTAGCCGCTAGGAACCTCACAGCTTTGAGATCTTAACGAGGATTGAGTCCGAAACCGGAATGATCCAAGTACTCACTCGTTAGTCCGGCTGAGACCTGAGAAGCAGAAAGAATGAAGAGAGCGAAAAACAAAGGCGGAGCAAAAAGATGTGGGGCGAAGCAGCGAAGCGTGATGATTGGCCGGAAGGACGAATGGCGTTTCTGCTGAAGCACAAGAAGCAGCAAGTGCCGACAAAAGCTCAGCGCTGTCGCACAAAACAGGTGAGAAGATTTAAGAGCAAAAAAAAAAAAAAAAAGTAGTGAAACAAGAAGCGGTGAAGGGAAGGGAGAAGACATAAATCAAACTTTACAAACGGACAAATGCACATTGTTCTTTCATCTTTCATCAGTGATCAGCTGCTCCTGATTGGAGTTTTGGTTCTTCGAGTCTAAAGCCCTGCCCTGACCCAGCTTCTTCACCTCCGCAGGAAGAACAAATGAAATGTCAGGCAGAGGAGTGAGGAGAGGAAACGAGAAGGAACCATTGGAGAAGGGACGAGGATGTAGGAGTCAAGGTGGGAGGGTGGGAAGAAGTACTGTACAAGTAGAAAAACAGGAGACAAAAGTAGAGGATGGAGAAGGTATGAGGTGGAATGGGAAGAGCAGGCGTGAGGAGAGGAAACAACGACAGAGGAGGTCTCCAATGCTTCTCTTTCTGGGCATTAACGCGTGACGTGTTGAAGAAAGCAGAACTGATCCGTCCCAGCAGCACATCAGGAGGTCAGAGTCGAAACAGGAAGTGGCCGAAGGATGTTTACGCGGGCGTGAAATTGTCATAAATAAACAGGGTATCTGGCAGTTTGGCAGGAACTGATATTAACGGAGGAAGACAGGTAAACAAAATATTTTTCCAGGTGACAAGATGAAACATTTCTATTCAGACCAGCGGAGAATGAAGCAGCCAGGAATACTAATGTTGTTTGCGGAGGAAGAAACTCGCCCAGATGGCATCGGTGCCATGTCAAGTGGAGGTCAGCCATGTCAGCCATGTGCTAATTGCTGTTAAAGCTAATGGGGGTGTTGTCAAAGTCACAACCTGCTGCCGACGCCTGGGCTGCTGAGAACTCCTGCAGAAGTAAAACTCTAGAAGGCGTATTTACACATTTATATCTGAGGAGTGAATATTAATGAGTACAATAAATTATCCATCTGAGTTTATCAATTACTCAGGACGGTTTCAGGATCTAATGGAGTCGTGCAGCTCAGAAATGACGAAGGATGATCTGGGGAATTGAGACGGGCTGGATGTGTTGTCGTTTGCAGCCACCGACGGGTCAGTGGCGGCTCGCGCAGCAGGTCAGAGGCGGCTTGGAGCATCTGCAGGAGCAGATAAGACGAGTGGAGCTTCACATTTAAATGGCTGCGCTTCACAGTTTAATCCTCCCCCCAAACACACACACAGTCTGAGGAGAGCGACCCTCCCTCGTTTAAATATTAAATCGCATTAAAGTTTTTGTGCGTAGGAACGAAAAGGCTATTTATTCTCCAGACAGCAGGGGGCAACAGTGAGTTCAATAATAAGCCAACACACTACCAGAGGGGTGTGAATACATTAAATCCAGTTCATTAAAGAAAAGCTGGTTGTGGTAATCGGGATTATCTGTGTCAGTTCACGTCAGTTAGATTTTAGCAGTGAAAACATTAAATACTATTTGTACAGTTTTTCTGTTCTTTTAAATTTGGGCCTGGTTGAACTGACCAATGCAACTTCCTTATCTTGTCATGATCAGCATGAACATAAACTGGACGGCTAATTTAGCCTGTTTTTTTTACGAATACAATCCCAGTGTGTTTCTTTTTTATGTATTATCAACGTAAAATGGACCTCTAGTCACGTGACGAGATCACGTCAAAGTCACCTTTTCAACAGGATGTAATCGGCTGGACGTCCAATCAGAGAGCGGGGATCACAGGAATGAAAGCAGATGATTTTCAACGTAAAATATATCAGTGGCACAAATAAACTGTTCATCAGTTGAGTGTGTTGATCACACGGAGGAGGAATAGACACCGTGTGCTTCCGGGTCGGTGGTGGTTCGAGTACAAACTGCTGTCGCAGCGCTGCCTGCCTGTTCACCTTCAGACTCAAAGGATGAGCGCTGAGAAGAGCGGCGTGTGGTAATAATTGGATGAAGAGAAAAAGAGAGACAGAGAGAGACGGAGGGAGAGAGAGAGAGATGAAAGGGAGGGAAAATACAGCTGGATCATAGTGAAATCTCACTGCGACCTTGAGATTTGGAATCATTCCGTGGCGTCGTTTGAAGATGGCGTCGCACAAAGGCGGCATGAGATGCATCTTAAGATGATAATAAAGTTAGTTTGGTCAGTCACAAGCACCACCAAGACCTCCACATATGAAGAACTCGTTTTGCTACGTTAGATCCAAATGTCAAAGACACACAAAGAACTGGTAAGAGTTTGTGACGTGAGCGCCCCCATGTGGTTGTGTGCTTGCTGTCAGCTGACCGGACCCACACGTGGGGTCCTCAGGAGTGACAGAGGGGAGTCAGACCGAGCAGTTTAGAAGTGGAATACCTGCTGCTGGCTCTGCACTTTGGGGAAATCTTCCTTCTGCTTGCGAGTTTTCGGCCGCTCCAAGCTGCCCTGCTGAAGGTGTTTGAGCCTGGCGGCCACGGTTGACCCCTTCATCGGCCCCGGAGAGTTGGTGCTGTTCTGTGGGCGCGAGCACGTCAGCAAATTAGAGTCATTCGACACAAAGACCATCAAACATAAAGACGTACGAACCCATCTGAGAACACAGAAATCTGAATTCAGCCTGTTTGCCATCTTTGCCTTTTTCCCTCCTCGGTGTCTGCGGTTCTTTCTACACGTTACATCATCATGATGAGAATATTCATTCATGAAAGGAAATGACCTATATTCAGCTCTTATTTTTATCCTGCAGGCATTAATCAATGCTGGCAGGAACTTCGGACGATACCGTTGGCCTTGAAATGCTTCAGTGAGTAAAATAAGCAGCAGGATGTAACACAGACACGTGAAAAAAAAAACAGATTTTCCACTCGAGCTGTCCTCTACTCTGACAGCTACCTGCTTTCTGCCGGAGTGTGATAATTCCAGCAAAGACAAAACGTCTTCACATGACCAAATGTGTCAGCAGCGCTGTCAGGAGCTGCAGGGAAGCAATGACATCATCATCATGTCGCCTACATTTAGAACCGCGACAAACGTGTGCATGAAGTCATCAGAAGCTCAGAGGAAAAGAAAAGTGGACGTCAACGGTTAGTTGGAAAGTCAGTGTTCAACAGACTCAGGTGTAGGAAAGGTCGACCAGAGGGCTCTCGGGCTTTTTCTCTGGCGTTCAGTGAGTTAGTGAGTGCGGAAGGTAGAAGAATGTGAAGCTGCAGAAACAAGAGGTCACAGTGGGCAGAGGTTACCTTTCTGCCCGGGGACCCAAAGGTGCAGGTGGGGGGGTTCTTTGGTAGGGTGCTGCACCGTTTGTGATTGTTTACAGGCGTTCTCTGAAATACCTTTGTTGTTGTGGCACACAAACATTATGACACAAATGACGCAACACCAGCACAACTAAAGGAAGTCCACTTCAGAACGACGCACCTCCAGCTCTGCGATGATCTTCTCCTCGTCGTCCTCGTCCTGAATGGCCGACGCAGCGATCACAGGTGGGGTCGAGGCGGGGCGCGGGGCGTCGGACGGGGTCCTCCTCAGCTTGACAAGAGATTTGGGCAGGTCTCCGTCCTCCTCCACCTTCACAGACCGAGGACAGACAGTGACGTCTCCGCGGACAAAGCCGGTCCGTCGACCCGAGCGTGTCTCACCCTCGCACTCTTGTTGGTGACGACGACCTCCCCGGTTCGGTTGGTGGTGAGACCGTGTACCGAGGGGAAGCTCCGGCGAGGTGGCGGCGGAGGCGGCGACTTGGAGGGTTTCTCTGTGCGGTACCTGGCCAAGCTGAGATCCACTGCAAACACACCGACGCCACAGCGTGAGTCACCTGGAACCGCTCAGAGAGGGAAACCCCCTGAGCGGCAGCTCACCGGACCCTCGGTGTGAACCGGCCCCCTCCAGACTGTTCAGCTTCTGGGCGGCCAGCTGCACTTTGCCCGGAAACTGCTCCGTGCTGGGCGTGGTGGTGGCGGTGGACATCCCGCTGGTCCCACAGGGTGAGGACGTCGCTGTGGTGGAGGTTATCGGGATGGTGATCTGCGGCTTCGGGGGCACAGCCGGTTTGTTGATGTGCTTGGCAGCGAAGTCCAGGTCTGGGATAGCCTTCATTAGCTCCGCCTGCGTCTCCTCCAGCAAACGGTTGATGTCCTGCGCACTAAACTGGGTCAAGCTGGCTCGCTTCTCCTCCCAGTCCCTCTCCGCCGCCTGTCAGTAAACACAGACCAGTGATGAGCAGGAACACGTGTGTATTCAAGTCCAGGACCAGCAGCTGATTACCAGTCTGACTTCAGCCGACACCGATTTATCAGCGGGACGCCGACTCGGCAGCTCGTCGAGAACCCGGTTCCTGAAGGTCATTGGAGGCTGGAGGTCCTGCTCTGGTCCTGTGGCGTCTGCGTCAACGGCGGACACGGGCATCCAGTTGGCCAGTCCGGCGCTGGTGCTGAGGTCGGTGAGGCTGAGCGGCGGGCTGTTCAACATGTTCAGGTCCGAGTTGCGGCTCGCTTCCTCCGCTCTCTTCTGGGATTGGCCAGAGACATCGTCAGGTCCCTTCCACACGCCCTCGGTGACTTGTCTGCACATGTAGGAGGGACACAAAAGACTACGATACACACAGGACACCATGAAGGTCCTGGCGGTGTTAGAGAGACAACACAGCACAACAACACTGCCGACGTTCAACTCCACCGATTCTTGGGAAGAATCGTCATTTCTTATCGATCGTTATTTCTAATCGACACATCACCTGAAAAAGTGACTAGTTTTGAGACAATCTTCACTTCTTACAAGCAAATTTTCACTTAAAGTAAGAAAATCTGCCAGTGGGACTAGATGATTTTGCACTTTCTTAAGTGTAAAGAGCTTTTATGACAAGACATTGGACAATTTGATTACAAACATTCTTAGAATTGTCGTCTAAGTTGAATTTTTGCAGCCAAGCTAATAACAAATATCATTGATGAGTGAATTCCGCCTTCAGATGTCTGTCAGACCAAAGGATGGATGGGATGTTTTCAATGATTTCCAGGAACATACAACACGTTGTCTAATGGTCTCATGCCCGGATCAGTCGCCCTCAGAGTCTCCGAGTGGCGTGAACAGTGTGGCTCCGTTGTGTAGCCATGACAGAGGCTGGAGATGGAGTCTAGGATGGAGTCTAGGTAGGCTGAGGTGTGCTGCATACCTGCGCAGCGTGCTGAGAGCGTCACTCATGGTGTTACAGCGCTTCAGCAGCGCGTCCAGGCGGTGAGGCTCTTCCTTCAGGAACTTCACAGCCTCCACCTCCACCCGTAACACCACCCGCATCTTACTCTGCAGGCTGGGGAACTGGTCTGGATGGGAGGGAGGGGGAGGGGGGATGAGAGTTAGTGGCATTTGGAACTGTGGTGGTGGAGAAGCCCCTCGCTCAGGAGCGCACACACACACATACACACCGCAGCTACAAGTCAATTAACATTCAGGATGGTGAGTGGCGGCAGCAAATGGGTCAAGAGGCTAAACCAATCACTTCATTAACATCAATTAAAGTCAAAGACGACTCATCTGACTGATTCATCTCACCTTGACACGCTGCACACACAGCTCTACGGCAGTGACTGGTCTATCAGGAATTTAAACATGACCGGCAGCAACATAGACTATATGAATAATAAAAGCAAAACAAAGGCCGAGACAAGTATTCAAATCTATGAACTCGACGAGTTGACTCTTGTCGTCCCGTGTCGAAGAGCTGCCTCCCATCCTGATGCGCTGACGCTGACACACTTACTTTTCAGCTCCGTGAGCGTCTCTCCCAGCATCCTCAGCTCTTTGCTCTTCTGCTCCACGTCCTGCTCTGTCACCAGGCCATGGCTGACCGACGAGTTCCTCTGCAGCTCCTCCACAGACTTCTCCAGGTCACTGTGGAGGACCAACGTCCAGGCACTCAACATGTCAGGCGTCTGAGGGAATGGAGTCCCCGTGGATGTGGAACTCACTGCAGCTGCTGGATGAGCAGCTCCTCCTGGTTCAGGTACTTCAATCTCTCCTCCTCCACCAGCAGGCGCTGTCTCTGGAGTGGGTCTTCCTGGGTGCGCATGGCGTCCAGCATCATGAGGCTCAGCTCGGACTCCGTCTGCCTCAGCAGGGACAGCACCGAGTCCTGGTTCTCTAGCTGGGACACCACGTGACAAGAAGAAGTCTGAGAATTTTATTTTTTTTTCTCTGGTTCGTCGTCCAGACAGACAAACAATCTCACACCTGCATGTTGCGCAGCTGCGACAGCTGCTTGCGCAGAGCGATGGTGTTCTGCTGCAGGCCTTGTAGGTGAAGCTGCATTTGCAGACGGGACACCGGCACCGGCTGGTTGGCGCCGGACAGCGGCGGCGGCATCAGCGCCAAGGGGGCGGACGGCGTCAGAGCTGCACACCAAAAAGCAGCTGTTTCGGTATTTCGTGCTTGTTGTTCCATTTAATGCTCTAATAGAACTTGTTCAGCGAATCTCCTGAAGACAAATGAATTTCAGTCGGACAGAGGCGGGGTTACAGGATGGACCGATCAGCTGATGGTTCAGGACAAGTTCTATCTGAGCCGTGGGTGGGGGTCACAGTCGATGATACACAGGACAAACAGGGTCTCTAGTGAAAAGTGCATTTTCACGTTGTCCAAGAGTCTGCAGCAGTTTGTCCGACTTGCTCTTTGAAAGACATGGACGCCAGGGCGCTTTGTCATGCAGAACAAGACAGAGGGACAAGAGGACAAACATCCTCCGAGTTGCATTGGAAGGTGAACAAAACAAACCCATACATCCGTTTTGCATCAGTCGGGACAAATGTCGTCAGATGTCGTCTCACCAACAGTGTCCACGCTGGGGAGTCACTACGACTACTCCAGGACACGTACGTTCCCTAACCCCAACCCAGCCCTAGGTCCATCAGAGATATCATCTGCTGACGGTGAACATCACCTGACCCCAAACGTCCTGTATTCTGTTCTCTTTATCCATCCACCACTCTTCTAACTAGTTAGCCGTCTGTCCACAAGGGGAGACCTGGAACCAGACGCTGGAGCATCTCCAGTTCCCAGAGGAGGAAAAGGTCTTTTCCTGCTTTAATGCAACTCCAAACACACACAGAGGAGAGGAGAAGGAAACCAATGAGGACAAAGGTTCAAGCCTTCATGAGGACACATAATGGGGGTCCGACACAGCGTACAGAACACTGATGGGTGGACAAGGGAACAGGAACACGTCAGGGACACATAGCTACCTTTCTTTTTTTTAGTTCGTCCAGCTAAAACAAGAAGCATGAGCAGCGGTTACACACAGCAGCAGCCGACACGTACCGCCACGGACTGCTCAAGAATTATGCAGAGAAAATGAAAGCGCAGCAGCTGAGTTTGAGGAGGAGGAGCGCCGTTTGTGTGTGTGCAGTGATGTGACGGACGGAGAGAGATCGTCTGACACTTACGGTCAGTTCCTGAGCAGTCACTGGCCGACTCCATCTTCTCCCTGCAGGGCGCAAAACGTGAACAGATATTGGGACAGCACAAATATAATCCAAAATGGATTCTATTTCAAACATGAACCATCACTGTGAGATGAGACATTGACGTTTTACATAACTTATCTATATTAATTAAAATGATGAACGGCACTGACTCGATCGGAGCACGTCAGACAGACGTGAGACCTGAAATGTTTCTGCCACATTAACACATAAATATCCTATCCTCACCTCAGAGCTCCTCACCCAGCGAGGACTGTGTGTGTGTGTGTGTGCGTGTCTTACGGGCTTTCTGCCTCCGGTGCTCTGCTCAGAACCCGCTGCAGCAGTCCGGTCAGACTTGCGATCTGTTTTTCCATCGCCTCCATTCGCTCCCTACAGACAACCGATTCTAGGACTCAGTGTGTTTGTTGGAAGATGGAAGATGTCTACAAATGTTTGTTTACATCACGACATGAGAGCATGAACACGTTCGGCACGACCTTAAACTACCTGGTCTCTGTCTCGTTCCCCAGAAGAGGTGAATTGAAGCCCCCGCCGCCGGTTCCCCCCTCCCCACCTGTACCAGCCATCAGACACAGCTGCTCGGAGGTGAGACCCAAACTGGAAGTCTGCCCTCTGGCTTTGGGGCTGTCCCCAAACACAGATGAGGTCACAGAGTCCCTGCGCAGGCTCTGTCTCCCAGGAGATCCCCGAGCAGGCATGGTGCCAGAGTACGAATCCCTCATGTCGGGTATCTTCTGTGGGGAGGAGGGCGGTGGCACCCGCAGGCCCATCGCCAACATAGACGCTGCATAGGCGTCGTTGTAAAGCGGTCCTCCAGGTCTGTAGAGCGTCCCACTGTCCATCAGCTCTCCTTGTAGAGCTGCTGCTGAATAGGAAGTGAGTGATCGCACTGAGCCGCCTCCTCCTCCGCGGCGGTATAAGGACCCGTAGGGGTCCGCCCTGGCAGGGAGGGGGGAGTGAGGCCCTCCTGCAAGACTCAGCCTGTTAGCGTCAGGGCCCAGAGGGTAGGGGTCGGCGTAGATCCCCCCGCCTCCACGATCATCTCCCCGCAGCAGCACCATGCTCCTGGATCCGCCCATTTCGTCATCGGGCTTCACATCCCGCCGCTCCAGGATGGCGCTGGAGGAGGCACAGAAGGCCGGCTGGCTGTGATGGGGCTGGTGGAGCTGTGGCTGCTGGTGGGGGGAGGAGTGGTGGGACTGGGAGTGGGGGTGTGGCAGGGAGTGGGTGTGGTGGGGGGGCCCGGCATAGGAGGATGGTCTGCCTCCGCTGTACAGAAGGCGGGCGCGGGAGGGCGAGCCCTGGGGAGGCGAGGCGGAGGACGATGAGTGCTGGGAAGACATGGGGGGGTTGCTTAGACGGCGATTAGGTGAAGAGTCCTGAGGGGCGTACACCATCTCCCTCTACGGAGAAACAACACACACAATTCAGTCTGCACAGAAAAATGGACGTCATGAGAGCTGTTAGTGTGTGTGTGTGTGTGTGTGTGTGTGTCAGTAACAATCTATAGACGACAGGAAAAGATTGCTCCCTGAAGTCCCTTTGCAGTTACACCTGATCGGGTGTCAGTGGGCGGGGCTCAACAGATGATCTTTCTGCATCAGTCCCCGATGTCACATTCAAAGGAAAACAGAGCAGGACAGCAGCGTGTCTTAAGGCTGCACCACAGTAACAGACACCCCCAGCGAACACCCAGCGACACAAACATAAGGACCCTCAGGCCCGTGGGCGCCAGAACTGTCCTCCTGTGCCTTAGCAACACAATGCCGTTGGTATAACTACCAGTGGAATTCTTTAATGGTGCTGAGGAGTCGTTTCGTTTCATTCCACCTTAAGTGAATGAAGAATTGAGATGTCAATCACAGTAAACTTCAAACCGGTTAATCAAAGAACCATGTTCTGTCCTTCCTCTGTGTCATTCTGCAGGCTGCAATCAGGGGAATAATCTCGGCAGTGCTGGTGGGGGTTCAATAATCTTCCTCTCACACGCTCCCGCCCACGCGTCCTCCCCACTCACCTTGGCGGTGGCGGAAGCAGTCGGCGTACTTTACACTCATAAAATATACGCTGCTGCTGTTGTGGAGCTGTAAAATGGTTCCTGAGCTGCAGGAACCAGGACGGTTGACCTCAAAACATTATGAGTTCACACCAGCGGGCAAAAAAGCAATCACACACACAAGCATGTAAACAAAAGGCCCTGGGCTGTTTGATTGGCAGCAACAAATGTGTCAGAAATGCGCCGCTGCTGTGAGGCCTCACTTCATTTCAACAGTTTAACATGCAGATCCATTTTCCAGCGCACGCCGCCGCTTCCTGGAATGTACTTTATCCACTTAATAATGCATTTTATTGCATGAAAGCAGCATTCTAACACCTTAAATTAAGCATTCTCATTTCCATAATCACAGTGTAATTAGACCGCACCAGTAAACACAGAAGGGCTGAATGACATCACACACTCAGAGAACACGTTAGTGATCACGTTAATCAGCCTGACGACAGATTCACTCACTAACTGATTCAGATAAATCCTGTAATGGCTCATCAGTTACCAGCCAACAGTAGGTTTCAGGTGGTAAAGACCGTCCTTGTAATTGAAAACAATATCTGTGCTCCTCCTGCTGCCGATCACCTCTTCGCCAATGACAGAACCTCTGTGTCATCTGTGTCCCAAGACGTAGGAGCATCACAGCCCTCACGCACAGAACAAAGAACACTGGTAAGCCCGATGAACTGAGATTCATGTGGACGATCCAGTGCTTGTCACATGTGGAAGCACATACTGGAGAAGTATCATCAGACTGTCAGAAAGATGCAGCGTCTGAGGGAGAATTGGGGGGTTCTGATTCCTCTCCCCACCCCCTGCAATGATCACACTTTTCCTGGACAAACAACGGTGATGAAATGAGGTCACATGACTCCATGACACACACACCCCCACCACTCCACCCACCAAGAAAAACAAGTAAGCACATTGAATGGGACTGTTGTGTGGGACTGTTCACTCATGTCTCGGAGCTGTGAGTCTGAATCCAGCTGCACGGTGATGAAATAGTGATGAAGAAAAGGTGAACCAACCGGAATTATTTTCTCATGTGGAAGAAAAAACATGTGACTGCAAGTTTCTACTGAATGAATCTTCACACACACACACACACACACTCACTCTCAGGTCTCCGTTCGCCAGATGGGGGTTATGGTGTCCAGGGTATGTTCCATAAATGGGTTCTTTGCAGTAAATCTTTATGACGCAGCGGTCCTGAACGTCCCTCGGGTCCTCCAGCTCGTAGAAGACATTCCGGGTTTCATCTTTGATCAGCAGAGCCGTGCTGGGGGACCTGAAGGAATCAACAAAACTCTCTAATCCATGTTTCTCGTAGCTGCTACCAGCCGCAGATGTTTGCAGAGAATTAGCAGATCGTCATTAACAGGAATGAAATGCATGTATTTTAAGATAAAACGGGGCAGAATGGTGAACAACGGCGTAAGGAACAGAGTCGGCGTCGAAGCGAACCTGAGCATGGCCATGGTGAGTCTCTGGGGGAACATGTGGACGATCAGCGCCCTCAGAGTCTCCAGGCCGGTCAGTTCGTGGGTCAGGTGAACCCTGCGTGTCTCCTCTCCCAGCTGGAGGAACAAGATCCCTGCATTCAAGGGTGGAGGGTTTGGAGGGGTGGAGGTGGGGGTGGGGGTCGGGGTAGTCGCAGCATTGAGGGAGATCAAGGTTGACAGAGGTGTGACGGTGATGGAGACGGAGAAAGGAGAAGGAATGTTACAGCTAGTGCCACTCAGAGGTTACAACAAGCAATTAAACAACAACATAACCGAAAAAATATCATTCCTTCCCCCACCCAACACACACACACCCCCAGACAGATAGAAGATGATTTGGTCTCCTGTCAAAACAGTAATGGAACCTGACAGGCAGCTCCAAGAGCTCATGTGTGGTTTATATTCAGAGCCCATGTTGCAGCCACATCGACAGTTTACATGCTCGGACGCACCAGACTAAATCTTAGCTTCGACACTAACTGAAGGGGACACGTGAGGAAATCAAATATGAGCCATGCTGCCCAGGAGAGGAGCCAGACTTGAGGGCAAAACCTGGAAAACAGCCTGGCAGACAAAAACCAGGTCGGTGTTTCCTACACGCGTCTTTTTCTTTGTCATTTTGTTGGTGTAAACCTTTCCAGTGAGTCCACATATATCTGAGTGGCGCGGGTCTTACCTGGCGCCCGCAGCTTGGCCTGGCTGGACGAGCGGGCCAGGGGCAGGCTCTGGCGGAGGCGGTTCATCCGGTTGAAGCCGATGGGGAGATCAGGCTCCGACATGGTCTCCAGGTTCTCAGCAGACGCAAAGGAAACCCTGCTGGCCTGGTCGGCAAGAGCCGGCTGCGTGGGGCTGAGTCGGGTCACACGAGGTGTACGAGACTGAAAAATAGGTAAATGAATGATGATGTTTGCGGTATCATGGAGTCACACGTACAGTACGGATGTACAGAGGATAATGTTGAGTGGAAAAGAGAGAAGCAGAGAGGAAACGTCAGGCTTTCACATCACTGGAGGATAAAATTAGAGCAGCGCAGGCGACCAGGTAAACAACATCAGAGAGTAAATGAAGTCTGAATGGTCACCTGAGCCAGAACACAAACCACTGAACTCGCCTTCAGACGAGTGACGCTGCTGTGAACTGAGAACTGCACACGTTTGTGACACACACAAAGATTCTTTCCACAGCTGATTGTCTACGTGAACTCACGCTGCAGCTTTTGATTCATTCCAGACCAGCTGATCAGCTGATCCCTTCTGGTGATCAATGTCACTGCAGCTTCTGAAATGTGGATGTTTTCTTTGCTCCTCCAAACACGGTGAACAGACATGACATGTTTCGTCAATTTGACATTTTACAGATCAAAAACCTGATCGACTGATTGGATCAGTAATCAGCAGATTCATTGTTAACAACTGTTATTCTTGTTACACAGTGGCGCCTCTACAGGTAAAACGGGCCATTGCAACACATTCACTTTATCCCTCAGAGGTCTGTGGGTATCCTCCCGATATTGACAACTTTATTTACATCGACGAAATTTCAAACATCACAACCCAAGAGTTTCATATCAAAACATAAACTGAGCTCCGATACACTGACGCTCATGTTTACTTAGAGCGAAAATGCCTTTTGGAAAATGTTTTAGTATCTAAAATTGATTTACCCGCGTCTGAGCTTGTGGAATATATGAATAAAATTATAAATGAGTGTAGAAATCTATGTTCACCAAATGCACAGATTCTGCTGAGTCATGATTCATATTACTGATCAAGCTTCATGAGATGGGTGATGTTTTTCTACCAATATTTTCTTCCATATTTTCTCTATTAAGTCATCTCTCTGAGAGGGAGGGCGGGTTCTAAGTGATTCGAGAATGCTCACTGGTTTGTCTCAGAAAAGAAGCTCAACGCCATGAATTCTAGATTATTGACCCACTAACTCCAGCCGGCAACCACAAACAACAAATGTCACTCTGAAAGTAGAGAGTATCCTGAATCCTCTGATATCTGCGCTTCCTTCCTCAGATACAAATATATCAAAAGACATTTACACAAACATGCCGGCATGTACATGGACCTCTAAGCGACGAACAAGAAAACCAGCAATCTAACACAGATGTTTCACCTGTCCAATCAGAGGCATCGAGGAGCGTGTGAACGTACGTCTCGTCACAGCTCCACCAGCTGAATCTTTCCTGACATTTTCTGCCCATAGAGTTCAGTCGTGACCTCCTACAGAGTCTGAAGCTTCTGTGCTTCTGAGCTGCACAAACACTGATCAGCAAACACGCAGGAAACACAATGTGTAAACACAGTAAAACACACATGTAAACATGGTGTAACTGTACGTCACCATCTCCACGAGCTTGACTGCGGGAGGTTTTCAGCTCACCACAAACAGCAAACACTCACTCAGACAGATGGCGCTTCAGCCACTGCTGCTCCTCGAGCTTCTGCCCTCTAGTTTTATTCTTCCAAGAATCACCGTTTGCAGAGACGCTGCAGTTGACTCTCCTCCACCTCCTGCTCCGCTCCCTGCTTGTTTTCAAATGATTGTCCTCTGTATGAGGCGGCGGAGACTGATGGCTTATGTGCTCGGAGATTTCCCACCAGCTAACTCATATGTGATTGATGAGGCAGCTGTGCACAGCTGGACCCCCCCAACACGCACACACACAGACCCGCACACACACATATTCTAGGATTTCACGGGCATTACATCCACATACTGTGACATTCCTCTGTGCTCCGACTCCGAATCCCACAAAGAGTCTGATAAGTTTCACTGACAATGTCTCATGACCGAGGAACATAGAAACACAGGGGATTCAGGTGATTCAGGTGACGGAGCTGAAGGTGGGACAATGTGGGACATCTATGCATCAAGATCATCTACAAAAACCAACAACAGTTCTATTCTGCCTTGTGTCTGGGTTGATTCAGTAGCACCAACCCAACCAGTCAAATAAACACGTTCCCGTGTCCTCCTGCTCACTCTGACCTGTGCGATTGGGTGTGCTGCACGCTAGTTAGTTCAGCTGTCGTTATCTGCGCTTGAATCTTGTTTGGGTTTCAGCAGGAACTTATCCATAGAGTGGGAAGCAGCACGTTTTTTTTTGGGTTTTTTTTCTGTCATTGGTCTCAGTTTGTGGGACGTGTGAAAAGTAAATGGAAATGCTGGAATGTCCCACACAAAGCGAGACGTCTGGTCGCCCTAATGGAACATGGATTGAATCAGATGGGATTTATGGCTCCTAAAAGGGAGACGGATATCGAGGAGCCGTTCCTTTCAAAGAGCCATTCAAAAGACTGGCTCGTATTTACTGATTTATTACAGCTCAAGCAGGGGAAAACATTTTGGAGGAAACTATCGTTGGTAGCAATTATAAGGTCGGATTTGGATCAGAATCCTTCAGATGTACACGTCCACTGATGTGTACTCAACGACTCGCAAACACAACTGCGATTCAGTTCTCATTGTTCAATAAAAGAGCCGTTCAAAGGATTCGACTCGTTCACAAACGTCACGTCTCTAGAATCTGTGTCTCCAGTATCTCCAGTGTCTGCAGCTCAGGGGGCACCAGGGGCCTTGAACCGCTCACCTCCACCTTTATCATCAGCTGGAGACAGTTACCTGGTACAGAAACCAGTGAATCACATGTGGGACTCGGGGTGTTAGAGAGTTCTCTCAAACATCACTCGTCTGTCGTATGAATTGATCTTCAAAAGATTACGTCTGTTCCCTCAATATGAAATTGTAGAACCTGCTGCGTTTTTTGCCTGAAATAATCTTCATCATAGTCTGAATTTACATATGAACATAATACCACTGCACAAACATCCTCTGTGTGAATACGTTTGTCTGTTATTTCATCCTGTTGTTGTTGTCACCATGTACAAGTGTGTTGCTGTGCACCCAGTAAACCCAGCAGCGTTGGCAGATGCCACTGAAGTGTCAAGAAGCGATTCTGGCCGTGAGCCTCGGCTCAGCGCCGGTCGACCACTGCAGCCGTCTGCCTCCTAAGTCTTTTAGCGCCATTCTTTGAGTCACAGCAGGGGACTGTGATTTTCTACTGAGCAACATATCAACAGCTGAACAGCACAACGGCAACAAAAGCGGTTCTCTGAGCGCGTTCGAGTTGAGCCAGCTCAATGGGACAAATGCGGCCGGGTTATTGTGGAGATGGTGCTCTGCAGAACAAACACTAGTCCCATGTGACAAAGTGAAACACAGATGAGGCTCTTGAAGCGTTGGGCGTCCCTGAATGGGCACAAATCCTAAGAAGAAGGGTTTTCACAGATATCAATTAATCTGGTCATCTTCTTGTCCCCATGAGGGAAGAATAAAAACAGATTGTCACAGCTGTCAAAGTTTGGAGAGATTCAGAAATACATGATATATGATTTGTAATGTTCAGGCTGAATCTCACAGAGGGACGAAATACAGTAAACATGTTTCAACCTGTAGAGGGCGCCACTGTGAATGGACAGTGCTTTGGAAAAAACCTTCAGTTTGTTAATCCTGAAATGAGTTTTCATGTAAACGGACAGAAATCAAGCACCTTTAATGTCTCACATGTTTGTGTTCATTTTATCAGTTTAACAGAAATTAGGTAAATTCCGCACGTTTCTTCAATTCAGAATGCACAAACTCAGTGTTCTTTTTTCTAAACCTGCTTTCTGGAACATACCCCAGGATTAGTTTGAGGAGGTTTAGTTGTAAGCTGGCTTTACAATGCGGCTGCTTCCTTTGAGCTTTTGTTACTAGCGGCGATATCAGTGAACCAACAGCGTACCGGTTTGTCACGGTCAACTAGAACTCTTCAGGACACGTTAGGATGCTGCTTCGATAAAACACAGTCACTGAGTATATTTCATTCAACACTCACACTCGCAAAGCCGACGAATGTCACAGAAATAAACGTATAAATGTATAAAGTCTTTGCTCCATCATTGTCGCTATAACAACAGCTTTACTCATCTGCGAGATTCACGTACAGTTGACCATCAATTAGCAATGACTGTCATGGTGCAGTCCAGTGATGAGTCCGACACCCTCAGCCAGCTGTGTCCTGGCGCTTATTTACGTTTCAGGGCAGACGGCTTCCAGAAACTTTAATGAGCTCTCCGGGCTGCTGTGTCAAGGCGCTTACGCTAACAAGCTGCAGAGAAATCCCACGAGCAAGAAGCTCCGTGGAAACTCCGTCAGAGAGGACGGCTGATGAATAATTGGAAAGATGGAGACACTCGAAGCGTCTCAGCACATGGTACCGCACGTTCTTACAAACGCAACAGTGAGGAGAACAGAGGGGATAGTCTAATGCCGTCACTTTGTCTGCTCCAGTCTGACAGACGGGGGGCACAAAATGGTTTCTGCTCGTACCAGAGCGACTGAGAGACGACTGAGAGACGACTGAGAGACGACGGGAGCAGACTCCTGCGGCGCTTTGCAGCATTGTGTTCCTCACACTGTTGCCGGCAGCAGCAGGCTGGAGTGATCAGACCATGTTCATCCCGATGGAAACGCTGACAATCCCGCTGTGTGAGGACGAGCATGTCCCCATCAACCCCCCCCCCCCACACACACACACACACACGCTTCCAAGGTCACCACACTGCAACTTCACATGTTCATCATTTCTACCCGTGCACGTTGTGTTTTAAATGTTTTGTGATGCCTGTCTGTGTTCAATGAGGTGCTTAACCAATCGAACATTCAACGGAAGAAACGTGTGTGTGTGTGTGTGGGGGGGGCGATTAGACGCATGCTGCCTCATGCACAAGTGCTGCTGCAGGGATTTCCATCGCATCAGCAGAGGAGGCGAGACTCCCCGACTCCCCAGAGGAACCAGAGCAGCAACCAACCCTGTGTGAGCTGCAGTGTGTGAACCTCTACACACGGCATTCACTTTTATTTTCAGCATCTATTCATCTGCTGGTTATTGTCCCCATGGTCCCAGAATGGTGAAAAATGAACGGAGCAAAGAAACTAGAACACAACCACTTCAGAAGCTGCTGTCACACTGTTGTGAAACACATTTGTTACCTGTGTGTGTATTGGTGGGGTCAGAGGGGTCAGTTCAATGAACTAATAATGTCCTCCAGCATCTCGCTGACCTTTGCTGAGCTCTGATGAACGCTGGAGGCTCTAAACCAGGAACCGACCATTAGGACTCCATCCACGCACACGGTGCTGCTTCTACTGAGTTGTAGTACTTTTACAATGGAAATGTGGTTTCTACTATCCAGAGCTCCAGTGCATCACGAGCAACATGAGCTATTACAGGAGGGGCAGATTGGTTGGTGGTACACACTCCCACCACATACATCTACCAGATCGCGTGATATACCAGCCCCAACATGTGTAATTAGTGTAGAAGGGCTTTGGGGTTAGTTCCATTTGAAAAACTCGGCAGGGCCCACAAATGACAGATGAAGATCCAGGAGCACCAGAAGGAACAGAGCATAGTGTGAGAATAACAATACCAGTGCAACTGAGTATTTAAGAGAACTGTAGCAGAGGGCAGCGAGTGTATATGAAAAGTGACCGGATGACATGAAGAAGAGGACGGCAGGGACACAATTATCCTCTTAGAAATCCACAGTGACAACAGATTTACACGCAAACTGTAGTACAGCGACGACACTGACCTTGAAGCTCCAGTAGTTTGGCTGCTGCTGAGAAAAGAAGACAAACGGGAAGAGTTTGTCAGAACGTCAGAAGAACAGTGACAGAATGTGAGCAGAACAGTAAAAAAAAAAAAAAACATCAGTAGAACCATGAAGGAAAATCAGAACAGAAGCAGAAAAACAAGGTGCAGGAAAGAACCCATCAAATCACTGAGACGATTCCTTCACTTCACTGCATCATAACGGCGCTTTAATTAATTGTAATTGTTGTTCAACAGTTCATCAAATGTTTACGGGGACTCTCTCTCTCACACACACACACACACACACACACACACTGATGATGACGAGCTCCCTCAGATGAAGGATCGACTGCTCTGCACCCGGAGCAGCAGGATTAAAGCGACGCAGTGACTCAGGATTAAGACTCTGGGAAGGAGCCAACGCTCAGTTCAGAGATAGAAGAGCTTCTCTTAACAATACGACTGGATACGTTTGTCCACCGACAGAACGTCTTCATCGCATGAGAGACGTGTTCACAGACAGGGACGGGTCATTGATGTTGTCAGGAGTACCATAAAAACATCTGTGGGACGAAATACAACATCACTTTGTCACAAGTTCTTCATCTTCACACCAAAGATACCCAGTGAGAGTTAAACGTGACCCCCTCCCTGTCTGCTAAGTGGGTGTGGTCTCACATGGGACAGGGACACGTAGAACTGTCATGTCCTTCCTTCTTGTCACTTCACAAGGCAGAAATTCACCTCTTAGAACTCTTATTGCAAATATTTCATGTAGAAGAAGAATCTGTGTGATGAATGGGGTCAACTTTGTTTGGGTTTGCTACTGTCTCTTCAGAGTTCTGTCAGTGCAATGTAGGAGGTCCGGATGAGGTCCAGATGAGGTCCAGCAGAGGTCCGGATGCGGTCTGGATGAGGTACAGCTGTGGTCCAGATGCGGTCTGGATGCGGTCTGGATGAGGTCCGGATGAGGTCTGGATGAGGTCCAGCTGAGGTCCGGAAGCGGTCCGGATGAGGTCTGCATGAGGTCCAGCTGTGGTCCGGATGAGGTCAAGCTGAGGTCTGGATGAGGTCTGCATGAGGTCCAGCTGAGGTTCGGTGTCGGCCAAGGATCAGGACAGGGTGTCCCTCACAGGTGTGGTGGTGAAGGTGAAGAGCCTCAGACTGCTGCAGACCAACAGGTGACTGAAACATCACCATGTGACGTCACGCTCACTTCAGGAGGGACGGGATCGGCTGGCATTTGCCGGGAGAACACAAAACTTGACATTCTCATTACCACTCCCACAAACGCTCCAGCTCAGTTTTCTTGCAGCTGATGAAGAATCAGATGTTCTCCATGGACATGGAGTCGCCCCACAGAACCAGCGCCCAGCAGACATGTTTGAAACACAGAACCTGGTGGTGAAACATGAACCGGTCCCTCTGCGCCGCCACTCCGTCATCGCTGCCTGCAATATTTCCTAATCACTTGAGCTGAAATCCCAAAGCGAACATATGAAGA
>CAAKHB010005011.1:13786-40696 GCA_901007665.1 Aeoliscus strigatus
ATCTACATCTATCTTGACTTCACACGCATGTGTGTGTGTGTGTGTGTCTGTGTGTGTGTGTGTGTGTGTGTGTGTGTGTGTGTGTGTGTGTGTGTGTGTGTGTGTGTGTGTGTGTGTGTGTGTGCAGCTCTGTTTGTTTATGTGTTCTATTGGTTGTAAAAGTCCTGTTTTCAAGGTGAAGTCCTGAGAATTTTTGGATCTAAAATATGTGTGCTTGCAGTCGCAGCAACATGTGAAAAACTAACTGCGTTTGCTGGAAGGGAATTCTGTCGCCACAGCAACGTTGCTGAGTGATATTTCTAATTAACACGTTGTACAAGATATTTTTCGAATATTGGTGGTGGTGGGGGAATCTTTAGAAATATCATCTCAGCCTCTTCTCCTGTTCCTGGCTCTTCCTCCAGTGAGCAAACATGCACCTCAGGCAGGTCATCTCAGGTCACCATCAGGTCAAAGGTCGTTCTCCGGTCTGAGTGACAGTGGTTAGAGAGCAGTGATGCTGTCATGCTAATTATGACCGAAGACTCACATGACCTTTGAACCTGACTGTGAGTCCTCGACCCAAATATGTCTGAGCGGTGACATCACCGGCGGGCCCTGTGATTGGACCAGTCAGTTTTACATGTAACATGTTCGTGTGTGCTGTTTGAGTCGGGCCGGTAACATGTGTCCTGTCCTCCTGTGAGAGGTCGTGTTGTGCGATGGCGCCGTGACGCTTGAGAGCCATTTGTTTGCACGCAGCCGTCGATCTCCTTGCTGTTTTCACACAGAATGCGTCGGACACGTCACATTCCATCCTCTGTTGGCGGGGGAGGCTAATGGCACAGGTGAGTGTGTCTGTGGTATGTGTTTATGTGTGTCCATCACACACACACGTGAACTCCGCCCTCCCCTCGCTCCTCTTTGCTTTTGTGATCATTTTCATACCCAACGGATGTGTCACACTGCAGCTACATTTAGAAGTTGCTTTTGCGTCTGTTTCAATGGAGGAGAGTGTATCCACACATGGGAAGGTTCCTTAACGGTTTTATTTGTGTTTTTTTTCCTGAATGTTTCATATTTAATGGCGCCAGCCAACAGGGGGTGACATACCAGACAGATGGAGTCGTTTAACACGCAAAGCTAATGCTATCTTTCTTAGCGTTCACTCGTCCAGTCGTTCTGTGGCTGCGTTTTGACAGAGCAGGCGCCTCTTTGGCCTAAGTCCATCACCTGAAAGGGTCAGGCCTAAGACAAGGTCAAAGGTCAGCAGCGTTTGCAGGCCTCCAGCACAGCCAGTGTCCTCAGGCAGGAGGTGGAAGGTGGAGGGGACTGAGACAAACCTGTTTTTGATGAAAAGTAGGAACTAACACACACTAACCTCTCTCAGTAAACAGTGTTTTGAACTCAAGTATGAAAGAATAAGTTTATACTTAACACTTTCAATACATATTTATCTAACTGCAGAAAAAGAAACACATAAAAATAGCTGTGGTACACACACACAGACACACACACACACACACATACTGTCTAGGAGAGAAATGACTCGACGGCACCCAGATTACCTCTTGTCTCCGTCAGTGGAAGCTTCCCGGTGTGATGTTCAGTGGTGTTTTGGGGGTTTTAAGTAAACTAATCTATGAGCAAACAGCACGAGCTGTTTCTGCTCATAATGGAAAGTCTTAATATATGAGAATGGGAGCAAACAGACTCCCAGAGAAGGTCGCTGGAAGTTTGGGATCAAAGCCTCGGGGCACAAAAGGCAGATTGAGCTTGTTCCACTGATCGTCACTCTTCTCAGCCACGTTTTGTCTCTGTGTGTTTCTGCGCTCAAGTTCTTTGAATTCCCGCTCTATGTAAAACGCTTATTGTTATCCGTCGGCTTTTAACAGCCAACCGTGTTCTTAAACATCTCCACTCTGCCTTTCAGTCTCTCCTCTATTGAGGGTGAGATTAGAAAAAAAGCCTGGGGAACATCAAACAGATGGAACATTGTGTGCTCGTGTTTTTGCTGTTCCGTTATTGTCGACAGACTTGACCCGGTGTTTTCTGTGGTTGTGTTTTAAGTGGTGGTTGTTCTCTGGGTGTGACCCAGGTGTATTTGAACATGATGCAGAGTTTCTGTAGGTCTCAGCAGGTCAGTGTTCCTTTCTTATACATCAGGAAACCATCTGATGTTTTTTGGCATTACATGTTGTCTTTGTTGCATTGCACTAGTTATTTTATTTCCATGGCAACAAAAGTTTCACCTCCCCCGTTCAACGTGGTTTCAACGATCCAGGTGACCCCTGAGCCACGTCCGACCTGGTTCCACATGTTGGTCCATGTGATGGTGTGCGGTGGGAGGTTTTTGAACAACACACCTGAGCAGAGCTGATCAACTGATCACACCTGCACGTATTTGAGTGTCCTCACAGAAGATGTTAATTAATCTATTCTTGGACATCTTAAAAACACTACATTTGTTTACAGTTGCGTGGTTTGCACATGTATGCACATACCGGTATAGAAATACACAACACACTTACACCATATTTGTATTTTGTCATATACAGTATGTGTGTATTTTGATTAAAAAAAGTTGAAACCTATTGGAAAAAAAATGTTTGACAGGTGTGTCGATGAAAATGTGGGCGGAGCTGGAAGTTGAGCGTTAATACAGCAGTGACCTTTCAGTGCTCTTGATGGAAACATTGGTCCTCACATAAAGACAAAGCTGATGGGTTGTCTGTCTCATCATTGCCGTCAGCTGGTTCAGTGGCTCCATGGTGAAGAAATGACTGCTGTGTTGTCAAGTGATCTAATTCCCTGAATCCACTCAAGCAGGTTCGCGTCCTCCTGAACCTGATAGCTGCCTTCCTCAATTTTGTTCCTTTTTTCTTCTCAAGCTAAATGTGGCGGAGTACCTGTGCCGTCCTGTGTCTCTCCAGCTGACGGAACTCGGCGGCTCAGGGTGGGTGGATGTTGTTGGTTTTGAGAGGTCAGGCGAAAGGATGCAGGACAAAGAATGATGCGGCTGTGGTTGTTGCAGCATGCCGGCAGAGTTCATGAACCTTGTTTGGAAAATTTCAGGCTGTTTCACCTGTCTGCTGTTATATCAGTGTTATTGTGTGTGATTCCTACCTGTCAATCAGCAGACTGACTGCGCAGAAACCAAAAAGACCTTTTGAACTTTCCCAGAGACGCTGACACACACGTGGACGAGGGAAAACGCCACCACACCACCACTGATGTGGTGGCTGTGAGGCGACACCAGAAGTCTCATATGTCAGAATGTGTTTGATACGTAACATGGCGATGAGGAAGAGGGACGCTGCAGTCATACTGGAGGACACTCCATTTGTCTCTCAGGGACAGATGTCCACACTGTCCTCATCCTGACGCTCAGGAATCTGTCTCTTTCATATTGCAGCACTACGCCACACATGATTGACAGATTCTTGTCCCCCTGTCTTGGTGACCTATAACCTCGCACAAGGTCATGAACTCCACTGACCGGGACAAGAATTTACACTTGACATGTTGGCAAAGACATAAAATCTGATCCTGTTCAGAATCTCAATCAGATTTCTTTCATTGGTCTTACACACAAGTACAATGAAATTATGTGCATCTTTCTCTCAAACACAAATAGAAGTAGAACAGGTACAAAAAAATAAAAAAAAATGTTTTATCTTTGTATTTTATTCTAAAATAAAATAAAACAAAAAAAGAAAAATACAAAAAAGTGTTACCTGCTGGAGCTCTCTGTTACGACCAAGGCTCCTTCTCTTGCTCATTTGTATGCGTTCTGTGCTCCATGTATTTAGTTTCTCTTTTTTATTTCTTCCCTCTGTCTGTACATGTTCGAGTAGCTCTGACTTGATCATCAGAAGTTAACAGACAGTGCACACGGCCGCAGCACGTCCATAAACTGATGAGTCATGTGCATCTTAAAATAGCTTTTCAGATTTCCTGTTCAATTAATTCAAGTCAAATTACAGGCACGAATTGTAGCGCTGCTGAAAGTCGTTAGCAGGACTAATACGTTTTGTCAGACGAATGGAAAAGTCCAAACACGGAAATGAAAGAATCCACTGATAAAGCTGCTGCTGACATTTCCCGTGGTTCCCTGCGGCGGCGTGTTGCCACCACGTGACGGCGTGTTGCCCTGCGTGTGCACCTGGGCTGCCTGGTTCAATCAGACGAATTGCTCGTCGTTGTTTTACTGTTGCCTTTATTTTCCTCCATGTTTCCCCCTGATGCACAGTGTGAACTCCTGCAGGGGTTTACAAGGAAGTTCACCATCCAATTGTATATATCCAAGTGCGTTTAGCAGCCTGCGTGCGTGTGTGTGCGTGTGTTGCACATATAAACAGGTGAGTGGGGTGATTAAACTGTCAACTGCTGTTGAGTCACTCACATCTCCACCGAGTTAATTAGAGGTGGCAGAGCGCTCACGTTAAGACACACGTAAAAACATGTGCACAACCTCGTACAAGGAAAAGAATTACAGAGGCAGATGAATGGTGGATATAAATGCGCTTGCGTGCGATTGACACACGTCCACGTACGTTCACACCTGCAGAGCTGCAGTGTCTGCAAGGAAAACCCCTGTGACTTCATGTTCAAACTGATTTCTGGTCAGGGCAGCGACATTCTGGGAAACTGACGCACTGTCTAATAATGATATAAACACCTGTTACGTAAGTTGAACCTGATATTTCTCTCAAATAGTCCCAAAATATGTCTTCATGTGATGTTGATGAGTGTTTGCAAAGCCCAACAGAATATCACGATCCACTTTCTTTACATTTGATAGTTTTTGTATAGTTTCTTATTTAATTGTCTATTTACGTTTTTATATGACTGAACAGTTAAAACACACCCAGCCTACTACACAAGATCAATGAAAAATAGAAAAAAAAACCCTTTGTGAGCTGGTGACTGATCCTGTGTGTGTGTGTGTGTGTGTGTGTGTGTGTGTGTGTGTGCGGGTGTTTCTCTTTGTGTGCTGATTGGATGACGGAGGTGTTGGGTTCCAGACGGGGGTCTGCTGCCGCATGATTGCATAAGAATCCAGATCCTACACCAGAGGAATGCACCAGGACGTTTGTGTCATGTGGTCTGAATGCAAGATGCTGATTCGTTCCTGCAGTGACAAAACAGCATTCACAATGGTTTTCATGACACTGGGAGAAGAACCATTGTGACCTGTGGTGAAGTGTTGGATGACGTCAGCACCAGTGTTTCCTGTGGGTTTTCTCTGGGTTCTCCTGACAGTTTTTGTTGGGTTAATTGGTGTTCCAGTGTGACGGTGGTCAGTCTGTCTCAGCGTTGTGATGGACATTTCAGCTGACATTACTCTGATCACCTGTCGGTCTCGAGTCATTTCCCTTTTCTTCTGTAACTAGACCAAAGACGTTCACTGCTGCTGCTTCAGATCAACTTGTTGTGATGCGACAACAGTTTCTAGTTGTGTATATAAACCACATGTACCGTCATGTTGCCACCGTTTCAGTCCACGCATGCTGACGAACGAGTCGCACAACTCGCCCGAGTGAATGAACAAAACCTTCATTTAGAATCACAAACTTCTGTTTCACGTTTTCAAACACGAGATTCATTTTTCATATGAGACTGGATGAGTTTTTCCTTGGTGAGGATGGAAACAAAGCCAACTGCCCCCCAAATCTATAAACAGCAGTTTCTCATTTCTCCTTCTAAATGTCAACGTAAACCAAACCCCCTCGACACACACACACACACACACACACGCACACACACACCGACCTGCTTCTGCTTAACCCACCAAACTTGATGGTTTCTTAGTGTTCTACATCCTCTGTCCTCACTCCCACTGCATGTAGTAAAACGTAAGAGATGATTGGAGTGGCTTGAAGTGTCTCTCTCTCTCTTACACACACACACACACACACACACTCTCTCTCACTCTGTCTCTCACACACACATACTGTCGCATCCAGTTGAACAAAGACTCCTCAGCGAAGTGCAACAGGATCCCACACACATTCAAAGAGCTCAAAGTGCTCTCACTTCTTCCTCTGACCTCCGCTGTGGTTTCTCTTCTCACCTTCCAGATAAAAATCTCCTGGGATACGATGTTGAGCTTTGTCCCACTTCACACAGCAGCACAGGATGTGACCTGCTGCATTACATTAACTGCTTTATTACAGCTCATAATGCAACCGCTTGCGTCAGGGTGCAGGACAACTCCAGGACACTCCACATGCCGTCTTTTCTTCATCAAACATTACTATCATTTCTATTTGTGTGGATCAGTACATGCTGATAATTCAAGCTCTTGTAACGTGATCAAATAAAGTCAATGCTGTGATATCATATTTGAACGCTAAAGCAAACCGTTGCCTGATTACGCAGCTGTAAAAGAATCAGATGGTGATATCGTTAGCTGGCGTTATCACCTATTTTGTAATTCCGCCCATGTGTGTTGCCACTGTGTTGGTTTGAAGCCTGTCGGTAATCTGCTTCTTTGTCAATGCTGATAGCGCTTTTTACAAGGCCAAAGGCTGCACTGGACTTGTTCACCAATCCATAATGGGACACACACACACACACACACACACACACACACACACACACACACACACACACACAACTGTTTGGGGTAAAACATCTGTGACATGTTTTGCACTCAATAAATCTTGAAAAATAAATGTTTTATTACAGAAAAATTTCTAAAAAAATAAGCAGTTCACATTTATTTCATTTCAATTGTCTGCATACAGTAATGCAGACAATAATTATGTCATGTGTTGTGAAAAAATAAAAAAGTACAAGTAAAAGCAGCTTATGAGTTTAACAGTTAAATGCATTGTGGGAAATGCAAACTCACAAGTCCATGATTTCCTTTTCATTTGTTGTGAATATTGTCTATATTATAATTTTATGGGCGTTCAGCCCTACACAAGGGAGATCGCTGTTTGCTAACATGGATAGCTAGCATCTGCTGACACTTTGGAAAGTTCTTCAGTTCATGACATGTATTTATCAGAGGAAAAGCGATGTGCATTCCATTAAGAGTCCGTTGTTTGTATAACCTGAAACTGTAGCTATGTCACTTCATTGCATGTGTCACCATTAACGATTGTGGGTAATAAATGGTTTTAGTGTGTGTCGGTTAATAACTTAGTGTATCGCCACACCTGACAAAGGTCACCTTTATCGAAATGTGTGCTATTACAACAACAGCTAAAGAAACAAGGTAATTTCATCTCATTTGTAACATTAACTTTTCTCATGTTTTGCTGTGTCAGCAGTCAATGGGCTGAGAATGAACGAGTGATTGAACAGTGACTAAGATTCTACTTTTATAAAACTCTGAACACATCTGAACACATCTGTTTATGTTTTTCTGCCTTGATGAAAGTTTTTTCAGATTATCTTGCGTCTCTGAGAGCTGAGCCACATTCTCGGCGACAAAAGAGTCCATGTTCTCATGCTGTATTTGTGTTTTGAATGCAGATTTCTGTGTCAAACTTTGTACAATGAATTTGATTTTGAAAGGGAAACAATCGTTGTGGGTCATGTTTTTGACCATCCCTGCCCTGTAATCCCTGCAAAGATTGTTTTTCTACGCCTCCAAACTATGATTCACTCCGATACTTGCGTAAATTATTTGACTAATATGAGCTTCAAACATGTGTCTTCACTCTCTGGTCCGGGAGCTGGATTACTAACACTGGGATCCTCCCAGGTTTCACAATGACCAGCTCCATGTTGAATGCGAACACATGAGCCGGAGAAAAAAACACATTGTAATCAGCCAGCCGCAGCCAAGCGCTATGACTCACTGCTGGAACTTTTCTGAGCTACAGGAGCTCCACACAAACACAACTCTTGACTCTTGATTAATTGCTCGGGTTGGTCACACGTGCTCATGAAGTTCGAGCTGGAAGCGCTGATAAACGGCTGCACTTTTAATGTGACACAGATCTACAGCTGACATACTGATTTACATTATCGTAAGTAAATTAATGGTCAATCACCTTTGTGTCAAATAAAGCTGCTCCAACATGTAATAATAAAAATACAAATAAAATAACAGAATTATTATTATTATTATTATTACTGCTTGTTGAATAATAATAATAATAATAATAATAATAATAATAATAATAATAATAATAATAATAATAATCCCAAATCATACTGAAGCACTGTAAACAAGTGTAAATAGCCTCTGGGAGCAGAGATGACTCTTCCATTAACTTGTTCATTTCATAATCCTTTGTTGTAACCTGTGAATTCCCAAATTGACAAAAATATTAATTCACAAAATTCCTGTGTGGATAGTTGAGGAACAAGGAAACAAGGATTAATAAACTGTAAAACAGGAGATCTGGATCCCAGAGAAGATGCTGCAGCGAAACATTACGTGGAAGCCCAAGCACATTGGAATGTACAGAACTGTAAATAGTTGTTTGTGTTGTCTGAGCGCAACAATGCACTTAGTCATTATAAGAGTGGATCAAACTTCAATTATCCTCGTGGGGAAATTGAGGAAACACACTGTACATATGAAAGGATGTTTTGCCTAGTTGAGGATGGTGTTCGTACGCATTGACAACAAAGGCCAAGTTTACAGCCTTTGTCATTGTAATTCAGCTCAGTGGTGTATGTGTGTGAGTGAGTTTCAGAACAAATTTTCACTCCTTGTTGCCCTTGTTGTCTGTTTCCTCTTCGCCTATGACTTCTGTTTATGCTAAAAAAAATAAAATAACTAAAGCTCAGCTTTGGGCGCCGCTCACAAAGAAGAGCAGCGTGTGTCGTTCTTTATGTTAATTGCACTTTCTTTGTGTGGCGCCACACACACTGATAACTCCCAGCTTTAATCCGAACCTGTGTCTTGTGAGAGGAACCTTTGCGGTGGCGCGTGTGCAAGGATTACCCGCCAGGGTCGCGTAACGGCGTCTAATCTACACGGGCCTGTTCATCAGCGACTCTGCAGCTTTGAACGCGTCTGTACAGAGACACAATGCGGCGGGAAGACATCCCGGATGTGTGTGTGCGACATTATTAGCTCCCACAATGAGAGGCAGGTTCCTGAATGGCATGTAGCTTGTCATGTGTTCGCCATTAGCTGCTGACGGCAGTCACATATCAAATAAGAAAGCTGTTTATATCTGGATTCAGCGATGGCATACTGTCGTCTTCTGACGCTACTTCCTGTGTCCCGCCTCCTCTTCTTTATTGGTTGTTGGCAGCGTGGGTTTGGGTCGTGTGTTCGGATTGCCGACCCAACTGCGTCCAGAACAGTCATGAAACAATTTCAATGAATTTTTTGAAGTAATTTGGGCAAAGAATATTGTCTCCAGCTCTGGTGATGTCTGCAGATACAGATATTCCTACTCTTGCCCAAACACCCAAACACTTAAGTGGAGCTACGTCTTCTGAACTGTGATGTCATGCGCAGGCCAGAGGCTCGGCGAGCGTGTAGCTGAACTGTGAGAGCTGCTGGAACGGGGGTGTTTTACACAGCAGACAGATATGAGGTGTGTCTGAGGGCATCTGTAGTATGAAACCCTCAGATTGACAGATGGAGAAAGATGAGGCAATGGAACTCGCCATCTCAGCCCTGGTGGAGCTGCGTGCTGCAGGTTCAGCTCCACCCCGCCATGATCATGGATAGGTCAAGAGAGGTCAGAGGACGGTGAGGAGAAAATGTGAAATTTGATTATTTGCTGTAATAAGTGAATCAGAGTACAACTTCAGGTGCTGCTGATTTAATTATTTTGATTGAGGGTGATTTCCTCATACTTTTGAGGATTCCTTCCCAGAATGAGTGCGAGTTAATCACATGTCACAAAGTGCAGAGGACGTTTTCCTTGACTTCAGCCATTGATGTAGAACCTCTAGAAGAAACATAAAAATTACCTGATATGAATATACTGAAGTACAGTTATGAACAGAGAACAAATAAGTGAGTAAGAACAGTCGATTGGAGATTGAAAGTTGAAACTCGGAGGTCGTAAACAGAGACGCAGAACGGCTCCAGGGCAGGGATGGAGGGAGAGAGGTTTTCAACACCTGAAGCACCTGACTCTGCCAGTCACGCCATTCTGTGTGCATGGGTTTACCAACACACACACACTCACAGAGGAAAGGTTAAAGAAGTTCAAACCCCTGTCAGCCAATGAGGCTTTAATATTAGGACATTAAACTCCACCAGAATGTGACCAATTAAAATGTTTTGTCTGAGAGTGATGAGACGACAACACTGCTAGCTCCCTGCTGGTGGGTAGCAGAAATGCTAACATCCAAAATAATCCTCTTTCTGTTTAGAATCGGAGGATCTCAATCATTTTATTGTCATTCCACATGTGCAATGGATTTTTGTGGTAGAGGTAGAACAAAAAAGAGAAAAAGAGAGGAAACTGAAGTGTCAGGAACCTTCAAGGCACTTTCAAGCCTTCAACCGCTAACTTTATTCCTAATGACGTGATCATGGAGAGATGCTTGATACAAATATTCTAATTTAGTTGTGAAGTTTTTCACATTTTTGAGACACATCCACCCTTACACATATATAACTGACACAAATACACAAATACACAGTACCCCATCCAGCAGCTGATCTTTAAAATGAAAAAAAAAAAAAAAAAAGAATATTTTACATGTTAATGATGCCCGTGGGTTCGTGCTGAAAGGGTTAAAAATAGAAATGGTTATTTTACAGATGATGGTTGTGGGGGCGGCCATAAGTGAGTTACACAACATACAGACAAACACACACACTGGAGACACGGCAGACAAAAGACGCCTGTGGGAACATGACAGTTACACAATCCAGCTTCTAAACGACTCCTGAGGTTTCTGTTACACGTCACATTGTCCTGACAGTTATATAAATTATCCACATTACATAAAAACATATATGAGACGGCAGCGCGTCACATCACTGACGCAAACACACGGCTACTGTTGAACTGATGAAGGTGAAGTTTTAAAACCAGGAACGTTCAGCAGTCAATACGTTCAAAAGTATTGTATACAATAAAAGTATTGTAAAACATGTGAACTACTTCAGTTCATAAAACATCCAGCAGAGTTTCTGCTCAGCTTGTTTTCAATTTACAACTGAGTTTGATGTGTGCTCTCAGAGTGCCTCTTTGTCAACAGGATTACACAAAAACTAGCTGTTCCTGAGTGGAACTCCTGTTGGAACGGTCTCATGTTTTATTTTGTTTTTCTTCTCTCACCACTGGTGTCAGTTGCCATGACGACATGCTCTGAATCCCCTTTTCTAAAACACTGCTGATATATTTCAGGTAGAAGCTGCCACCTGTCCTTAGCGGTACGTATAAGTGAGTGTGAGTGTGTGTGTGTGCGTGTGTGTGTGTGTGTGTGTGCGTGCGTGCGTGCGTGCGTGCGTGCGTGCGTGCGTGCGTGCGTGCGTGCGTGTGTGTCAGTCAGTGATCCTCAGACTCCTGCAGACATCGAATCGTACAGCATGTGTGCAGCTGGGGGGGGGGCTTTCTCAGCTCGAATAATGTGCGCACAATGTGAGTGTCACCTGTGTGCAGTTGAAACACTCCTGGAGTGTTGGGCGTAGATTTCGTAGTTTGTGTTGCAAACATGCTAATATTTAACATTAAATGATACTGTTACTATATTGAAATAAGGTGAGATGGCAATAAATAGCATACATTCACTTTCACTTTGATCAAACTGATTTTTGACAGTTAATTCTGATTTCAAGAAATAAGTTTCTCATAAGCAGCAACAAATTCTCAATAACAAGTTGGAATTTCTTATTAATACAAAAAAGAACAATCAAACTTCAAACGTGAAATGAGTGGGGACATATGTTCAAGTTACATTTATTTATTATATTTAAGATGTTTCATCTCACTTTTTGCAGTGTAAAAACTGCAATATAAATAGAGGTCGTGTGTGTTTGTACATAGTCACTGTGAGTGTTTGTGGTCATTAGCGGCGGATGTGTCAGCATACGACCTCTTCTGCTTTGTGTGAATGACTAAATGTTCCAATTAACTTAGGACGGTGACAGTTTTACAGTGGAAAAACATCTCAGGTATAAAGCGACTTCACAACGCAGAAACTAGTTTATCTAAGAGTTTCTAGGTGGGAACAAACCATCAGAGGTGTTTGAGCCAGATAAACCCACCTGCGCCGGGGGGCAGCCAATCACAGTCCAGCCTTTGAGTCAATATGTGGAACACCTGTGCCGATAAAGTTGCTGGTAAGTTTACCCATGAAAATCCTCGGACAAAGACATAGATGAAAGCCACGTCTTATCAGCATATTCGCTGATTTTTTTTTTTTTTCAATAGCAGCAGCATTCTTCATCAGACCTTTGACCCCAGCTAATGACTGCCACACAGGTTCATTTTCAGCTGCAGATTGTTTACATTCCTGCCACATCACTTGACAGGCAGGTACGTACATATGAGAGTGTGCTGCAGATGCAGAGAGAGATCCATGCACTTGATGTTGGAGTTATTTTTTTTATGGAGTTGTCAGGACTGTATGAGCGCCCCCACCCCCCGCCGACAAACTCCCATCACCTGGTTATTAACCCTGTCTGGTCGGAAGTGAACCTATAGGTGAGAGTCAGTGGCACACAAACCTGAGGTGAATGTTCCTCTGTCGGCAAACATGTCTCAACTTTTACATTAAAGTCGATGTGTCACCTGCTGCTCCCACTGGCACAAAACCATCAGTCACTGCATGCGTGGCGAGGCCGACAGTTGTTTTAATACAATGGATTGTAGCCAAACAGTTGGTTAAAGGTGCACAGATTGTTGTGGGTGACTCACGCTGGAGGACCGACAGCAGCATAATATCACTACTTCATGTATCAGATAAACTGCAGGTGTCGTCAGTCCAGGGGGGGCGGAGCTACTGGACATGGTTGCGTCTAAAAATTCCAAGTCGACGTGTAGTTCTGCTTCTTCAAATGTGTTCAAATCTCAAAGTAGCATGTTGCTAATATAACGCTGTACCCTGCGCCGTTCATCAATTTGCAACTGAACAGACTGAGGGTTGGACTCTGAATTGGTTGGTTGCTTGCATTGGATTCTGAGGGTTCTACTGGTGGCATCTGGTTGCATGCAGCTCACTGCAGCAGTGTTGCATACGTTGTGTTGTGCCTGTGCGTGCTTGTAGGAGACGCTGTAGTGGAATTCTGGCCTCCGGCACTCGGCAGCTTTAACTTCTGTAAACAAACTAATAGCAGGAGACTGGCGGACCACACAGCTTCTCTGCTGAGACGCCAACTGACTGCGGCTGCACGCCACTGCCTGCACACGTCCGTTGTATGAAACCAGGAACTTGCTCGGACCCGGAGGAAAACTGCCTCTCCTGTGTCCATCAGCTGGTGGCGAACAGAAACATCATGTTCCATGCAATGCGTTTGTGGTGTAGTTTGAATTTGATTCCTTTCTGAGCCTCCGACAAGAAGTTGCTGAACAGAACGCCCTCCAACACAGGTCCAACTCCCAGAGCCACCGCATCGGTGATCAGTCATGTTGGTTCTTCACGTGTGAGGTCCAGATAATAACCAACTAACCAACTGACAGAATTCACATCTACAGGTGATTTAGAGTAACCAATTAACCTCAGCATGCTTTTGGAGGTGGGAGGAAGCCGGAGAACCTGGAGAGAACCCACACAGACATGGGGAGAGCTTGCAAACACCACACAGAACGATCCCAGGAATTACACCATTCTTGCTATGTGACAGTGCTAACGACTGCACCACCGTGTCGACTGTGAATGTTTCACTCTGTTGAATCTGCTTGTGTCACAATGAAAACACTTGGTTGCAAATGACGGTAAATGCGGTAAATTAGCCTCTCCTAGCATTTAGCTCCTCTTCCTGCACGCAGCAAAGAAGTTGAGTTTATGTCGTCATGTGTTGTTACTGCAAATTATTCAATCATTTTTTCACTTTGTTTGTCAGACAACGTTTGGAATGTAAACGGACGATGGTGCCTGCAGAGGACAATAAGTTACTGCAACTGTTCGCCAACAATGAAGTGAATATTTCAAGTTCATCAGTCACAGTCTGTGGGAAACTCCGCTAAAGGTAGTGGCAATGACACAAAAACATCAACATTAATACGAAGAAACGACAGGAACAGAAGTGAAGTGGATGCATCAGCATCCAGCTGTTGGCGACAAGAGAAGAGAACGTGAAATGGTTTGAGATGGTTTGATGACGCAGTCGATGGATCCATGTCAGCGAGTGGCGCGGAGCCTCGTCAATCCGCCTTTTGTTCGGCTGCTGATAACGATCCAACTGTCACTGCACAAAGAGACGGAACAGGTCGGATCACATGTCATACAACCAAGAAAGTCACAGCGTCTCTGCACCCCTCCTTCCTCCCCCCAGCCATCACACGCAGTGGCGTATGTGTGTGTGTGTGTGTTTGATACACACTGAGGAAACACTTCATCGATATTGTTGCACTTGTGTTTGTTTGCAGGGAATGTAAATCTTTTACTTCCTGAGACAGAAACGTAATTACGCAACGAGCTCCACGTTAATTCAGTGTTTCCCACATTTTCAGTTCTGTTAATGTGAGATAAGTTAAGATAACTTTGGTTATTTCAGCAGCTAAAAAACAATTTCAAAAAATAGAAAAATAAAATAACAAAATATAAATATATAAATGATATATGTGATTATTCTATATAATTAAATAAAGATAAACAGAATAAATACACAATCTAAACACACGATCTAAAAACATCTGAGTATTGTTATTATTTTCATGTAATGTGCAGAAAACTTCTCTTCAGGTGTGTGTCTGGTCATGGGTCTGTCTGCTGAGGTGTTTTCCTGCTCCCAACCTGTCAGGGAACTTTAGTTTAGAGAGCAGTGGAGATTCCCAGCTGTTCCGACTTGTCTCATTATGCAACGCAGCCAAGATTCCATCCGTCACGAACAAGATGGCTGAAAGAGAAAAGGGTTATGTCTCGTTCCTCCTCGGGGTGTGAGGAGATTTGGGTGCGAGGCACTGTCCAGGCATCAACCAGCGTTAAATTAGCAGCCTGGTAAACAAGTCACAGCGTCAGTTTATGCAAACGCCGATGAAGAATCACATTCCTGCTGTGCATGTTTGTGTCATCGCTGCTTTGCAAGTTTGTGCAGCGTTTTTGCAGCCGTGTGATGTGACGTCTCCATTTTTCAATGACACATCCGCACTGAGACGAGTTCAAGTGAACCCGCTAATGTTTTTTATTGTTTGGATGTTTTGTTTGCAGGAACCAGTGCTTAGGAGCCAGAGTATGATCATTTTTGAAACCAGAGTAAATTGAAGACATTTGTTTCCTGAAACAATGACACGTCCATGTTCTATGTGTCAATTCTCCATGTGTGTCCATGTTCTACGTGTCCATGTTACATACGTGTCCATTTTACATACACTTCCATGTTTCACATGTTCATGTTCCATATGTGTCCATGTTCCATACGTGCCCATGTTCCACGTTCCTCTCTCATTGTCTTTCTGTCCGAACTCTTTCCATGTTTCCATTCCAGCTCCACCGACTCTGACAAGCAGAAATAAATGCAGAATGTCAGCACACTCAAACACAGGAAAGTGGTGCTCGATCACTCGTCTTTGTTCCTATTGTGCCTGAAATGATCCATCCATCCTGTCATGGATGAGGCATACGTGTCTTCTTTTTCCCACCCCGAGAGCAGAGAACATCAACAATACATCTCCTTCACTTTCTGAAACACACTGATGGTGATGGCACTTGAAATTTTCTTCTTCACACGACTTCACAGTGGCGCCAACCACTAAAACTTCCGCAGTAGCAATCTCATTCTCTCAGTGCTCCCTCATGCTAATGCTAAGGAAGTTAGCATTTCCTTGTTTCCACCATTGGTTACTATAGAAACGCTACCAAACAAACAAAGTGCAGTTTTTTTTTTTATCCCATGAGCAATTTGTCACCTGACGTGAAGGCAGGAGGCCACACACATCTCCAGCTGTGGGATGACCAAAGATCAGAGTCAAACTGGTCTGTGAAGCTAAATGAGAATGAAGACACAAAGCATTGATAAGGGTTTTATATTAGAGCGGTGTGTCTGTGAGTGTGAGTGATTTACAGAGGAGACGAGGAGTCCGATGGGAAAAAGAGATTATCTGTGGTTAAGAAGAAAGAGTTTGTGCTGCATCAAGTCTTATTTGTCAGGTGTAAAATGGAGGCAACACCCCCAAACCCACCCACCCCCACCCCCCCACACACGCCCCCCGCACACACACACACCTCCTGGGAAGCAGGATGTCTTTCATCCAGTGCGGTAGAGCGATCAAAGCTAAAATGCTACTTGGCTGAAAATGACCTCAGTTTGCACTGTTGTTCTGTCTCCACCTCTCCAACATACACAGTCCTATACCGTAGTCCTACACACAGACACACACACACACACACACACGTATTCCCCTTCCTGTATCCACATTCCCTCATCCACCTCACAAAGGAAATCTCTCATCGCCTCCGGCTCATTAATGCTACAATTTATAAAGTGGAACATGAACACACACACACATGATCAGATAGAAAACATCTTCATGAGTTAAGCAACAAAGGCATCACACCGCTCACTACTTCAAAGAGCAGCCTGTGTTTGGTTCCTCTCTGTGTCGTCTTCCTTGCTGCTTTCACTACAAACACACACACACGTACATCATCTTTGTGTACATGCTTGTCGGCCCATGTGTTGTTTGTGTATAGTTGCATGTTGAAAATGTTCACCTAGAGATTGTTAAATATGCTATTATATGTTGGACATATTTTGACATGCTTTCTCTCCATATAAACTGTAAATTATGAAATATTAAATTCATTGAATTATATTGAATTATACCTGCTCCTGTGTTTCATCTCATTAGAATATCATCATTAAGGACATATTTAAAAATGTACTACTTTCTCAGGGTCATCAAACGAATGTTTGATTTAAGGCTTTGCATTTGTATTTTCCACCTGTTTTATTCTTTCATCACACAGATTTAAATAAAATAAACAGATTAGGAAATTAAAAACCCCTAAAACTGCATAATAACTAGTTTTAAGTTGCAGGGTTTTTTTTGTTGTTGTTGTTTGTTTGTCTTTTACAAGATTTTACAATAATTAATGTCCCTGGTATTTAACCACTGTGGTGTGGTTTGGTTGGTTTGGAAATGACATTCTTGGGCGCCCCCTTCTGGTCTTTAGCTGCAAACCAACCTCAGGCCTCCAGAACACGAACAGAGTAGTTCAGACAGGCTCCAGTGACGCTGCTGGGGAGGAAACGAATACATGTTGAGTCATACTCAACATTAAGTCCAGTTAATCTTCACTCAGGACATTTGACTTCCGGTCTGAGTGTTTAAATCCTTCCAAGTGGGATAGAAAACACGCGGGGCCCTTTGGGTTCCTTCCAGTTAAGACTTCTGTTCCTCCTCCTGTCACACAACTCAGTCACAATATAATTTTAGTAATATACAAAATATTATCTGAATTTGTGTCCCCATGTGTTTTCATTGGTGCTGCAATTTATGCACTATTAAAAAAAAAAATCTAAATAACGTATAATAATAAAATCTAATAAAAATGACATATTTTATTCTTCAGGCGCTTATCTTTTATTTTTATTGCAGTTCAGAGTTGCAGGTAGTTTGTTACAACAAATTCTGTCGGTGAATATCTTTTCAGTAATGTTTGAAAGGAAAATAATTTTATTATGAAAAAAATACATGTTTTAACTTTTATTGGTGTAAAATAAATATTAAACCTCATGATACTGTATCTTCATATGTAAAATATCAACAACTGTAGTATCATTAATAGTCATAGGTTTTTGTTTTTTCGTACATATTTACTTTGAATTATGTATTTTTCAATCTTTTTTTATTGATGCCTCGCTGGTGTGACGCTGTGGGATGTTGTTGTCATTTCACAGATTTATTAAATAATTGCAAACAGAAACTGTGCTGTGTTGGAAGTTGGATCTGCAGTAAAATCCTTGTTCCACATCAGGGTCCAGTCGGTTCACTTTCATCTGCTGACAAACTGGAACTGATCACAACATGGCGGACGGATCCAGCCAGGAAACAGCAGCCAGGTGAACACATGACTGGAACACGCTCACCGCTATTGGCTGGAGCCGGTCGTCTCGCACACACCAGTCGTCACGCACAGACTGCCGTACAGGAGCCAGCAATCACACACCCACGCACCAGTCGTCACACATACACACAAGCCGGTCGTCACGCACACACACACACACACACACACCAGTCGTCATGCACACACCGGTCATCACGCACTGGTACATCATGTACACACTGGCGTGCAGGAGCTGGTGGTCATGCACACACCTGCGTGCAGCTGTGCACCTGACTGAACACGTGATCAGAACAACATGAGTCCTGATTTGCTTTTGGTGGAATTTTCAGTCGACATCCCAGACTTTTCCCAGCGAGTGTTTCTCCAGCACGCTGATCCGCCCGCCGCCTCCTGAGACACAGTAGCCTGTTGTCTGGCCCGGGGGGGCAAAGCAGCGGTGTTATGAGAGGGCACAGACATGTTGTGTTAACCTGGGTGGTATAAGTCTCGACAGATTTGAGAAAATGCCCCTTTTCATCCTTTCACCCTCTTTTTTCAGATTGTTGAGAGCTGCTCAGCTTCTCCTGAATATCAAGAGAAATGACAAAGCATGTTTGTTTCTCTGTTAAATACAATTGTATCGCACAGTGTGGACAGTTTATTTATCTCTGATTCAGGTGTGAATGTGCAGCAAACTGTTCTGCAGATGTCTACAAACGTTCAACCCTAACCATCAGAATAATTCTTCTCTTCTCTTTCTAATATGCAGAGCTGCAGATGCTGCCGGGTCCAAGCTCTCTGATATAGGCTCACTGGAGCCAATCAACTGGGCGGGAGGCGGGGTCGACGGGGTCCCCAGCCAATCAGAGCTGACATAAATAAGTTCATTATACGTTCCGCTCGCAGCGCACATACGAAACGGCAAAATAATTTCTGTGTGAAACTGGTTTGTGTTTCAGTTTCATCACAACACACGTTATAGATTCAGATTCAGATTTACTTTATTGCTTCTTTGTCATATTTACACATAAAAAAGTATCCTCTGGTTATTCAGGTTCACGCCGATGTACTCAGAGACCAAGTGTTCCTCCTAAACGCTCCGTCCACCATTACGTTCATCTGGATGTGTTTTTTCCAAGCGACGCTAAGCCCAGCACAGGCTTAAGGTCACTTGCTAGAACCTAAACATGGACGGTTCAGGTATGTTGCAGATATTGCAGCATTTCCTGGTGTTCAAACATGGATCCGTCTTCTGAGCGAAACTGCTCAGGTCTTTGTGCAGTCAACACGTCTCATTCCTGCTTGTTTGATGTCGTACAGTTGAAATGTCCTGCGCAGGAAGGAAGTGCTCACCCACTGGTCGCCTGTTCCATCTTCAGCAGCTTGATGGGGGAAGGGGGAGGGGGGTGGATGGGTGGTGTAGGAGGTGAGAGAGGATTTCAGTGCAATATTTACAGTGACCTTTTCCTCTCACTGGCCAGGGGCCCATGGGAAAAAACTGCAGAAGACAAACAATGAACAATAGAGTTTAGGGATGAGCAATGGTGCCAGCACAGCGTGTGCCATTAGGGGATGTGGCTGATGGAACAGCGGGACGGGGGGGTGGGGGTCATGATCGAGATCAAGGCTCCATCGATGCCCCGTGGGGGCAAATACACCCGGTACACCTGCTCAAAGGCTGCTCTATTTAAAGACACAACACGGCCAGTGGACAGGTCATGGACAAAGAAGTTGGACTGATCACTTCCTGTTCTTGATGAGACAGTTCACATCCAAGTGCATCAGATGTTAACACCCTGTTACAGCCCATGGAGGGAGAAACTGTTGAGTCTTCATAATTCAAATGGAATTTTAATGCTCAATTCCGTTTTTTTGGCTGAGATCCAGTTGTGTGTGTAGTTCATATTGTATTTTAAATGCGACGCCATCAGACTCCAGTGTGTCGACGGCCCTGAAGTGACATCACACGCAGCACGCTGTTTACAAAAGTAAATATGGAAGCGACACATGTCAGCTTGTGTGCGTGTCTGTTGTTGTGCAGGCTGATTGGAGGAAATTTTGATCAAGGGATGAACCGTGTCGGCCATGTTTGTTTGGTCCATTGTTGACATTTGATCTTGCTGCATCACTCCTCTTCTGGCACAGAACTGTGATTTCACTTCAACAATTTAAAGGTTGAGTAATATGCGTCGATGAGCCTTCAGACGGATGTCGCTGTGAAAATCATACATGGCTTCAACCACATATGAAAGTGACCTCAGTCTTACTTGAAACAGTCATACTTCAGGCTTTCTCCTGCAAAGCAAATGCAGCCTGAGTTGCTGCACTGCTAAGACAAAGATCTGAATCTTCCCGCGTCATCACTAGAACAGATGTTTATGTAGACAAACAACCTCTTTATTGGCTCAACATCTGTGCAAACTCCCTAGTCACAGTTTGATCCCTCAATTATCAGATTATGCCCTGTAATTGGACAATATGGCATCCCAAAGGACTGGGCCTGGCCTTATCAAAATTCTTTCTGCCCTGCACAATTTGGTGAGATAAATGTGGTGGTATCAGTGTTGAGAGTTGCCTGGGTGGTCTCTGTTGCTTTTCTAATGATGCTGCGCTTTTCCCAGAACAAGTGGAAATACCTCAGTGATGCACCGTGAAAAGAGAGATGAGGAGAGAGGCAAAGCTCCCACTGAACGATCGCACTCTTTACATTAGCATTGTTCGTGCTGCATGTAGTTTTTGATCTGATGAAGCATAAGTGCTGACGATAAGAGAGAGGTGCAACACAACAATGACGTGACTGACAAATTCAGCATTGATACTCTGGATTTGGCTTTGACTATGTCTCAGAATTCAAAAAATGCAAAGTAATGTGATTAATATATAAGCAGCATTATAATCTTATATCTTTCATTTATATGTGTTCTCCCTGAGTTAATCTCAAATTTACACTTGAGCCCAGAGTGAAATTGCATCATCATGTGAAAAGAGTCAAAAAATGACACACTGTACTTAAATCACACTCAGCTGTATGTGATATGTGAAGATTCTATTTTTCAATTGCCAAACAGTCAAGACAAATAGGAAGTCTTCTGCAGTAAATTAGTAAAGTAAAAGAGAAGACACATAAACTAGAATAGGAAACAAATAAAAGGCAGGTGAAATAAAGCATAAATAAATCAAACACTAGTCAACATTTTATATATTTATATATACACACACACACATATAAATTATGGATACTGTAACTTAAGTATGAACAATGTAAAGGAGCGTGTAAACATACTATACATAAAATGTTAAAGAAATTGATTCTAAACACGAATATGTCTAACTTAACCTATGTCTACTAAAAAAGTAATATATAATGATTACGTTTTTCAGTCCAGCGATCACCTGCAGCCACATCATTAAATATAATTTTACCATGAAAATATTTCCGTGTTTTATTTTGAAATCTCCGGTTGTGACCGGAAGTACGGCAGGATTCCGGGGGTTCAGGAGGAAACAGCAGATCCAAATCGTCAGCTCTGCACTGTAAGTTACTCTTTGTTTGTTTGTCAATCATCCCTTCAAACGTGCCGACCGGTTTTAGAGCAGTCACAGATGGTGATACCGATGTTTCTTACGCCACAGAGAATAACAATAACAACATCAGGCTGCGGCGACCTTTTCCGGTGTAGCGAGCTAGCTTGTTAGCTAAGGCAGGTAGCACCAGGTAGCGTTAAACCAGCTGTCAAATTAGTAAACAAAGCAGATGTGTCTCTTCGGATGTTTTCCAGTCAGTCGGTGGATAACAGCAGAAACACTTGATGGATTTAGTCCAGAATGACGAGTCGTTTTCCACAGTAACGTCATTGTCAACAACGTTAGCCGAACCAAATTACATTGAAGAATATGTCAATTCAATGAAATGTCTCCGTGTGAGTGTCGAACATATTTCGACTAGATTCACCAGAGACTTATTCGTCCTAGAAATACGGCTAATTAATCATTCACCATTAGCTTGACAATGGAACGATAGCAAGTTATTGATCTGATGACAATCCCCTAATCAGATTCATTAACGTCTTTTTGCATTTGACTTTCGTTCCAATTAGTCAACAGGAACAACACTGGTCTCGGTTTTAATGAGATGGCAAAACAAAGGCATTATTGACATGGACATGGGTACTGTATAAAGAAGTTATAAGTTAATTTTATTCTTTACTAATGGATGGAACGTTTCGATTTTGTAATGAACATTTCAAATTCTGTTTCTTTCTGAAACTGGCTCTGCAGACGACGTGAATATGTGGTTCTTCACATACAATAACACATGATGTCAGTGGAACTAGGCAGCCTTTATGATTTCTGATATACAGAGAAGAAGCTGTTATTATAAAAGCATGATCGGATTATTTTTGCATGTATGCATAGAATTATTAATTTATAGAACTTGTTTAGTTAAAATAATTTACTTAGGGTTTAAGTGTGTCCATTTCTAATTTTATCGAATGCAGCAATCAATAATTGTCATGTTTCGCTGTCAAAATACAAAAATCTAGACATAGTTTAATATTCTGGCCTTTGACTTCAATGAAACATTGCATTTGTTGCGCTCTTTTTTTCTTGTGTCATTTTTAGATGTGTAACCATTCTTTCCAGTGCTGGTGACACCTAGATATTTGCAGAATTTCTAATTGTTAAAAAAACAACAACAACAACAACAACAATGAATGATAGATATATTTCAATGTGTTTCTAACCTCTTTAATGTAGTAGCACACTGAGCAGATTTGAAGTTTTATTTAAAGCAGAAGGGAAAAAACAAAATGGTTTGACCCCTGACTTCTGATAGAAATATAAAACAGAAGCTCCCTCACACTTACACTAATCTGACTGTCTGTTTGCATATCAGATTACGTGAGCAGAACTTAATTGAACTCATAGTTCCTGTTTTGTGTGACAATGTGAAATCGGGTTTAGCTGTAAATTTCAGCGGGTCCGAGGGTGACGATAGTAATTAAAGACCTCCACATTGTGATTATATATGTACATAAACTCTGACCTTTGCCTCATTAGTTCTGTGTTTTCTTTTCAGATCACTGTGAGCCTCTGAAATCCTCTTGTGTACTTTCCACATGTTGTTCTAACATTATTTCTGAATGCAGACTCTTTCTGGGGGGGACACGTTGTGTATTTGTTCTGTGAGAGGCTGAATGTGAAGGCTTGATTGACGAGTCCATCGCAGGCGGGCGCACATTGTCACCGAGCTGCTCCATCACATGTGTTGATGTCTGTGCTAACGAGTCCTCAGCATTTCCGTGAGAGCGCTCAGACCGTCTTGAGTATCACTTTCTCCTTCCCACTCAGTCTCACTCGGCTGTGGGGAGGGAGGAGGGTGAGGCTACACTGACCCGTTTCCTGCCCCCCCTCCCTTCCTGGGGCTCTAATTGAAAAATTTGGGTGGCCCTGCTTGTTTGTTTTGGTGGAATGTGGTGGGTTGTGTTTTTGGAGGCTTTTCCTCAGCGTCGCAGCTCTATAAGACCTCGGGGTGAATGGAGGAGGGGGCGGGGGCGGGCTGAGCCTTGTTTGTGGAGCGGCGCATTTCTCTCACCCCTGTCGGCTCTCAGCTGGATGTCCTACCTGGTAGCCTCTTCCCTGCTGACAGTCACTCCGGGCCACTGGTTTTTACAGCGTGCTCCGTGTGACAGAGCAGCTCCAGGTTGGATGGAGGTCACAGAGCAGCTGAGGATGGTGAAGACGTAGGTCCTCAAATCATCTGACTGATGACTGTTTCTGGCATCTTTACAGAAAAGAATCTGAATCCGGTTGTATTGCCAAGTATTCAAACATTTCACTTGTTTTCACTTGGTGTTACAAACCACAATCATCATAAAATGAAGGCTTAAAAATACACTGCACACAATAGACATAATATGGACGTTACTATAAACAATGATTGCGAATGCGGTAAATGAAGTGAAGAGCTGAAAGCATGGTATGAGGTTTACAGGACATTCCGCTTACAGCCCGAGTCGGAATTTGAGTTGTTTTCCGAACCTCCGACAGGAAGTTGCGAAGTGAAACACTCTCCCACCGTCGTAGATCTCCCTCTCGGACTTCAGTCCGACTATTTGTCGGCTTCCTACCAATGATAAGGCTCTTCACCGTGAACTGGAGACACCACGTTTCAATTGCAGTCAGAATTTGAGTCGTTTCCCGATCCCCTGACAGGAAGTTGCTAAGTGCTCTCCCAATGTTATATTTATGTCCCAAATCCATGATTGCGTCAGTAACAGTTATAAATAGTTTATATATTTTTTGCTGACAGACTATGTGTGAAACCTGTTTTTTTCCTGGAAATTCCGACACCACGAGTTCCAAACTCGTACATACACTGCACGTGGAATGTACCATTAGTCTGGGGGTGGGTAGGCCTTGTTGATGTTCTGTAAAGTGAGAGGAAACCGTCTTTGGCTTCCAGCTGCAGTGATTTTTAATCCCTGCTGGCGTTTGAATGGACTGTTCTCACGCTGCGACCGGAGCAGCAGCTCTCAGAGGTTCACATTCTCTCAGTTTGGACATGTCACCGGGCAGAGCTGCCTGTCTCCAGTCTCTTAATCCTCTGAAAACATTTTTCTGCGTTTGCAGGCCTATATTTCGTATTTCTGTTTATTGTTGTAGGGTTTTCATATGGGAAATTGGGGACTCCACTTTGTTAGGGCCTAAAGCTGCAAAGCACTTGAGACTGACAAACAAACAAACACACAGCCTTTAAGATAACAAACCCTGTGGGCAGACATGCTGATGGAAGGATAGCGAGCCAAAGACACACATTTGATGGCGTGGTCCTCTCTCCAGGTCACCATCAAACTCTTGAATGAACTAGCTCCTTGTAGAGATGCTGACTCATCGAGGACAACCAGGCCAAACAGAACCCACTCAGTTCACATTAGGGCCCAGTTATTTGAAATGTGATGCAGTTAACACATATTATGTTCAATTTCTGACCATCAGCTCCATCGCCCTTGCCACTTCTGAGAGGCCGGGGTGCGAGGAACACTGGGGAGGATTGTTGGAAGCCCCGCCCCCTGCCTGTGTGATCAGGCCAAGCATCTGTAGGCGAGTGATGTTTGGAGCGCTCTGTGCATTCACAGCAGTCGACGGGGATGTTTGATGGGATCTGATGTTTGTGTAATGTTGGGGGACATGGAGCAGTGAAATGGTTTTTTTTTTGGGTGTGTGTGTGGGGGGGTTGGGTATTGAGTCGTGGCCGGTGCAGCGAGGTAGCTGCGCTGGTGGGATATGGAGGGGGTGACGATCTAAAGGTCTAAATGGGTCCCTTTGTGCCCCCTAAAGCCATCACACTCTTTTCCACACGCATACACACACTGCCAATCACTGCCATATGTCTCAGCTCAGACATCTGAGGCATGATCGCCTCCTGCAGGAGATACACGGCTGATCGATTCCCTGCACTGCATTGCAGTTTCCCTTTTCTCGTGTGTTCTTAACAAAGACCTCTGGACTTCTGCAGCAACGAGTCAAGTGTAATTAATAACTTTTACTGCTTACAGCATCACAAACACACAAAGTTCTTCGTTGCTTGTTTTTTCCTGGATACTGTCTCTTTGTCACGGTTCTGTGATGAAAAGTTATGAACAGAATATCTATGATGGGTTCTGTATGATCAATCAAGTAGATCAGCAGAACTTTGGGTCTGACCAGATGAACCAGTCACTGAAGCTGTTGTTTCATGGGTTTAAAATTAAATATGAATAAACAGGAAACAGGCTCTTAAGGAAATTACGTTTAACATGTGACGTAGTGCACAGTGTAAACACAGGAAATGTCGTACCACATGTATATATGGCTATAGGTATATATACATATGTATTTAGTTTAATTAAAATTAATTTTAACTTCTTTCATTTACATTTAACTTCAGTTAGATTTTAACTTCAATTTCGATTTAGATTTGCAGTAGATTGAATCACTGACAAACAGAAATTCACCTCTGCCCTCTAGCCTGGACCCCTGAGCACACAGCATTTTTCCTCGGGGTGGGGGTTAATTGTAGAGATGACATGGCTTCAAGAACCAAATAAGTGTTTTGTCTCGAATGACAAATGGTCTGTTACTGTCGGTGTTTCTGCTGCTCACAGCCAGAGAACAGTTGTCATTTGTTGGCAGCAGCCGGTTGTTTCTCGGCCTTTGACTTTTACAGCGTCCACACAGATGAGAGACAAACCTGCTGTTTGTCAGCTTCCAGCGAAAAAACATGCCCACTGGTGTCTGTTAGCAGCATGCAGAGTTTGTGTGTGTGTGTGTCATGGTTGGAAGAGAATCGGTTGAAGGAAAATGAGCTAAATCTGGATCTGTGTTGTCACTGATTAAATTTAGCCCTCTTGGCTTTACACATGTTGGAGGAAAGGGCTGGATAATCTTCTGGGGATCCTCTGATGCCCCCTAGAGGTTAATACCTTTATCCCTCATGTGGAGAACAGCTCCTACCTCATCGGTTTCCACTTCGCGCTGGAGAAACCTCTTCCTTTGTTTTCATGTTCATGCTACTTAAAGGAACAATTGGCTCAGTCAGACTTGAGTCTGGAGAAAGTTAAAGGTATTTAACCTCGTTTGCAGACCGTTTGTGCCAGTGCGTGATACGAGACCTGTGCAGCAGTCCCCTAACTTTCTCTGCGACTTGTTGCGTGTGTGTGTGTGTGTGTGAGAGAGGGAGAGAGATTGTGCACACCGGTGTTATAGAGAGGGGGTCTGGGCAGTGTTCCCGTGTCCATGCACAGCCCCCAGAGTAAAGTAAACACAGCGGCTCTTTTCTCATCCCAGCCGTCA
>CAAKHB010005011.1:80613-93588 GCA_901007665.1 Aeoliscus strigatus
GGTGCCTTATACCAGGGACCTCCCGAAACCTCACCCAACGGAATTGTCTCAAAGTGTGAAAAGAAAGAGAAAAAAAAAAGAAAGAAAAACTTAAAACAAGAAAAAAAAACTGCTTTGGTTTGTATGTGTTCAGCTTTCCTTGTCAGTTAATTGGTGCATAAAAAAGGAAAGTGGGCAGTAATTTGTAAAAGCAAGAAATGAATGTAAGCTGAACCCCCCCCCAGCAAACAGCAGATGTCTGCTGGACTCAAATCAAAGGGCCTCCAGCTCGCAAACAACAACACAAAAAAAATCATTCTGAAAAGACGGACATCGTCAGTGCATCCTAAACAAGTCACTGGAAATGATATCAAACTAAATCTAATGCAGTTCCTGACACCGATCTTACGAGAAGTGTGCCAAGAGTGAGTGATTAGTGAGGAGTAAGCACACGAAACTAATGGGACTCATCATTTATCGATGTCAGTCGAATGTCTTTTCATGTGACGACGCCATCAGTCACTCAAATGAGTGGATTTATGTCGTTTATCAACTAATGAACGCATGAAAACACCAGCAATACGCCAAGCATCCAAGCATCTGGCACTCCAGCGAATTAATATTTAAAAACGGACAGAAATAGTCTGTTGTAAGCTGTCGTTTAGTCTAAATTATGGAACTTTGTCAGCTGTTGCTGACTAAACAAACGTATGGTAATAGGAGAAGAACAGACGTGATATTTTCAGAAGGGAATGAGGTTCCTGCAGCTCCTGTGCCAATAAAATGAGGGTAATATCTATCTGACCTCAGTCTATTCTCTCTCTTATTAACATCTGCCAGCAAGGAACAAATGGAATTTGTGTCCGAATGCAAATACAACTCCTGTAGGGATTTTTTTTTTTTTTTTTTTTTTTAGGTTTTAGTTATTAGAAAACAGAAATTGCAATGGCCCTAGTTGACACAATAAAGCACGTTTCCACGAGAAAAAAACTTCTCAGTGCATCTAATTTAACCTTTTTTCATTCTTATAAACTCAATTTGTGTTGTTCGGTGGTTGTTCTAATTAGTGCGAAGGATCTCAAAGCTCTCCAGCTCCTTTGGTGAGTCATCAGCAAACTAAAGTTCCATTACTGGATGATGGGTTTGTAACCTCAAGTGTGAAACAATCAAAGACAGAACGCATGAGGCAAGAACAATGGAGAAAAAAAACAACAAGAACAATAAATAAGGAGCAATGTGTAGGGGAGGAACTAGTTCTGCAAAAATGTTGAAGAATATTTCATTATTCTTTCATTCATCAGTATCACTTCATTCCATGTTTCTGTTCCTGATTTAGGGTGTGAATGAACACTAATGATGTTAATTGGTTTTTGACAGTGGGAGGGTCACAGCAGCCCGGAATATCCTCACGTTATGGAAACGTACATCCCACCAGATTATAGAGAATAGATTTAAAATATGACAGAAATCATACATGACATCATATGAGCAGACGCTGGCGAGAATTAACGATGACGGGGAGGAAGAGAGGAGGGACTGTTTCTGTTATTATAATTATTATTAGATAATATGATTTCATTGTTAGTATTTATTATTATTATTAGATAATATTATTTCATTGTCATTAGATAATTCCTTATTATTTATTATTTGTATTCATAATTAAAGTCGCTACAGTAACTTTCTCTATATTGTTGTTGTTGAGTCGCATTATGCACTATGTATGGTAGAAGGATAAATGTGTGTGAGAAGCTCACTGGCGTCCCCCTCCCCCACAGCAGACAGCAAAGCGTTCTCCCCTACATGTGGAAACCATCAACAGAAAAACACAAACACACAAACGTGACCGAGCGATGTCCTCTGATCATCTGGACGACCCACAGGGCCGCGGAGCCTGGAAACGGATCGGACATGCCGCGCTGGCATCACTACATCTAATTTCTCATTATCGCCCAGGGAAGAAGAAAAGGAGTGGGCTGAGTGGGTTTCGCACCCGCGTCGGTTAAACATGGAAACAGAGCAGCGGTGGCCTTTGAGAACATCCATGTGAGCTGAGAGCACACATGTGTGTCCACATCAGCCTGATTGATCAGAGAGCACTGAGCCACGTGGGGATGCACCGACAGACAACGCTCACCTGGACGGGGTAGACTGAACTGCATTCAGGTCACATGGTGGTGACGTAACGCTGTTGTATTTTGTTGTATTTGTATTCATCATCATTCATCACTTCTATAAGGTCAGTCTTTTTTTTTCCCTCTCCCTCGTCGCTACTGTGCATTATTTATTAGCTCTGTTATTTTCTAAGCTGTGCAAAGTTAAGAAATCAAATAACAAAAAGAGTAAAATGGTTGAAACCAGTTCAATGGTTTACCAACTGGATGGAGAAGGGGAAAATGCACATTCTTTGAGTTTTCCATTATCTTTGTGTCATATTTGTCCATTTTATAATGATTAACTGTTCAAGCTGTATGTTTTGTTTGCAGACCAATAGACAGATCGATACTGATATTGTATGTATCAAATCTGTACAGCGACAGCCCACCAGGACTGACTTGGTGACTCGTGTTGTTTCACTCGTATCTTTCATCTCATTTCTTCGATATTATCAAATGACTCAGCTTCAGACTGAATCTGAGTGCGTCTGGAAACCGTTCTGCTCAGGGACAACAAATGTGTTAAATGGGAAAACTGAAACCAAAATGTCCCAAAGCGACGAAATGATCCAATCAACAGCATAAATTGTCGTGTCAGATATTATTACACTGAAAAGTCTGAAAAGCCCTGAGACTTTCAAAGTCGGCTCGATGAACCAAACTTTTCTGAAAACAGAAACTGTTCAGACTGGACTCACGTGTTTTACAAATGGAAACATTCTAGTTTCTCTGCTACGTGCATCAAATGTGTGTTACCTTATAGACGTCACCGGGAAGCGCTTGCAGGTGGATAAAAAAAAAACAGTCCGCGGTGGTTTTGATTGGGGTCAGCGGGTCAAAACCACTGAAACAGCTCTCAAAAGAGTCAGACCTGACCATGCATTCGGCTCGACCTCTGCTCAGATGGCCAAAGGCTGTTATAAAACACATATAGGACCACCAGCACGCAGGGGGATTCAAACAGGATGTGTGTGGGTTTAAATCTGTCTACTGGATCGAGTCAATAACCACCTGGGTTTTATGATACTGAACATTTACGATGCTGAACCTTAATGAAGCTGACAAACGACATATTTACACTGACATATGGGGACAGCAGAAACAGAAACTATGAAGAAATATGAATCGCCTGAGTGTAATTTCAGGGCTTTTTCTTTTGAGAACTTTCCTCCGTAAAACAAGCACAATGATCACATGACTAAAAATGTAACTGATCCAGAAAGAATCTTCAGGTATATATACATATATACATGTATACATATATATAAATATATATATATGTATACATATATATATATGTATACATACATATATATGTACATATATATGATAAGATCATATTTCTATGGCAGTTTTCAAAGTGGAGTTTACACACTTGAGTGCAGTGTGATTACACAGGTGTCATTGTGTGTTCAGATGTTACAGATTAGTCCTTTAAATTAAACACACCGTGACCTCAACTGACCACTAGCTTTAAGAATATCTACCACATGGTGTGCAGAGCTGGAATGTTCCTTTGAGAGGACACCCCCATAGTGTGTGTGTGTGTGTGTGTGTGTGAGTGTGTCCTGCAGGAGTTAACACATTCAACAGTCTGTGCAGCAGAACTACATGACCAAAGTGTTTTGGAATGTTAACGTTGTCAGTTACGTGTGAACGGACCAAATATACAATTTAATTTGTGAAAGATTTCCCAGACCATGATCCGGAGCAAAGAAACTAAATTTGGTGCCCCCAAAAAGAGGTGGGTCGGACGTTTGCAGTGTGAAAGCTTTTTACTTGTGACAGTCTGGACAGGAAGGTCATCACTGGTCTCTCCTGGCCCGTAGTAGTAACTCGTATCTCGTAGTAACGCCATCACAGCGTCGTTGTCACTGTGTGTGTATCCTTTAGCCTTCTTTGCTAACAGTGCTAACTAGCTGATCTGAGCGCTTTGGTGCCGAGAACACGTCACACTCACGCCTCCTTCACAGCCGAGACTATGAGGTAACATGGCTACTAGGACTGTAGTACTTCTGAGCTCTGAAACTGGACATGAGACCCTCCCTAAACCGCTGTTGTGTCGGCTGTGAATGACTTGTTCAAAGGAACCGATCTTTTTGGGTGAACGGCCCTGAAGTGAATCACTAAAGGAAACGCTCGGTTCATTTTATCGGTTCAGCTGAGCTGAGTGAGGCAGCGAGCGGGCAGAGACGGAATCATTTAATGCACGATTTCATGTTTCTGCATCCTCTGATCTCGCCACCTTACGTGAGCTCCACTTTAAATAACAATTTATTTATTATTTTTTTTAAATCCTAAAAAACTGCATTCGTTTCCAACATTCAGCGATGAAATTTCTGAAGCCACGCCATGAACCAACCCACAACACGGTCACTGCTTCAGACGTTGCACTCAGATCTCAGGGCGATTCAGTGAACTCCTCTTTTTGAGTAATGAACTGATTCGAGGTATTCAGTACTCTGAAAAGAACTGCGTTCTCCATCACTGCTCTCAGTCGGTGCGGTCTGTGAGCAGAAATACCTCTGATAATCAGAGAGTAATTTACACCACATCTGACAGGAACGCGGATGTGGAGAAGATCAATCAGCTGCAGTAAAAATCTGTCTTTCCTCACCTGTGACTGCAGGCTGCAGATTTTTATTACTTCAATAAACCTAATTTGTCGCCAACATTCCAAAAAGAAACCACCGACCTGAACATTGATTCTGTTCTATGTGACGTTGCTGAGAAATTTTGCTTCTACACAGCCATGTTCTCCACACACCCCTCCCTCGCTGTGACTTTGCTTCAACCCTGAAGCTACCCATGAACGGTGGAGGGTGTGTATACTCTTGATCAAAGCAAATCCAGCCTCCTGTGAAGTTACGCCAGCTCGATTAACCGTCGGCATGCGGTCCAACACAGGAGTCACTCTTACTGTGGTGGGGGTAAGTTCCGCACTCTAACAGTTCTTCCTGGAATGCCGCCTTGGAGATATTTAAATTTGAGAAATTCCATGAATTCAGTTTCAATGGATGACAGAGATGAACGCCAACTTTAACATTTTCTAAATATTCTTGATAATTATCTATGGTCCGGCATTGAACTCCAGTCCACTGTCAGTATAAACCGCTGACGGTCGCTCAGTTCAGTGAGTGAATCCTTCCGTCTGCTCCGTCTCTGTTCTCTCACTCGTCTGTGACAGAGACCTGCAGGAGCTGTCTCATGGAAAAGCATCAAGACTGAACCGACTCCACCATCGTCGTCATAGTTCCGTATCGTCATGAAATAACAGAGGCGGGTACACGTCCCCACCGCCCCCTGAAATTGACACCTATGCTGTCGATGAAGAAAAACAGAAAAACACTGAGAGAGCGTAGACCTCCACCAAGCAGCTCATTTCCACCAATTATTATCATCCTTCATTCATTTTATCTCCTAATAAATTCATTGATCATCAATGGTCAAATAGTTGAAACCGACCTTCATGACCTCTGAGATCTTTTTTGTTCTACGATTTCTTCATCTTTATTTCAATAGTTAAACAAAAACCAACCCTCCATCCATGGGTGGGGCTCCAACCCCCGACCTTTGTGTTAACAGACAGACCCTCCAACCACTGTACCACAGAGACAGTCCACTGCTGCTACTGTGGAGTTCTAGACACAGGTGCTGAAAATGATGAAGAAATCTTCAACGGATTCCTGGATCCAGAAGGTTCCAGAACCCCACCAACATTTAATCATCTGGTCCTGGTCCGTTAGCAGCAGTTACTCAACGTTTCATTAGAATCCGTTCAGAACCTTTGGAGTTATCTTGCTAACAGACAAACAATCAAGCAAACAGGTAAAAGCATAAACCTCAGCGGAGGCAACAATATAACAAATAAAAATATAGTTTTAATAGGAGTGTGTTGAAGCTGCATCTAAATCGATGAGACGACAACGACAGGAAGGAGAATCAGGTCTTTGGTCCCAGAGGGATCTGAGGAGAGAAGACAGACATGAAGACATCAATAGCCAAAAGAGAAAGAGAGGAGGAGGAAGAGAGGAGGGAACGGCAGGTGCTGGTGGAGGAGAGAGAGCAGGGGGAGGCATTGTCAGCAGATGCCCTTGTAGTGACCCACTGGAGCTCCGGCTGCTATTTTTATCAAACAGTCGCATGACGCTGTAAAACAAAGGCGTTTCAGACGAGGCGAGAGGAAAGAGCACGGCTGCGGAGCTCAGACTGACAGGGAATTCTGCCTGAATTCGATCTTCCATCTTGAGACATTCACCCCTTTGTCACTGTACTGACTCTCTACTCAGAGACAGAATGACGTTGTGCCTCAGTATCTGTGGTGTTAGAGAGCTGTGGCGCTACGAACACACTCTGATCTGCCACTGGACGTCCAGGGACCTGCTCAACGGGCGACACCGTGGTACTGACGGAGGAACGAGCTGCTGTTTGGTTTTGGTTTTATTCTGTTCCATCCTGCCGGCCTCGAGATTAATCCGCCCACTGACTTTGACTTAAAAGAAAAAAAAAAAAAAAAGGTCTGTGAGAATGTTTTAAACGAGAACGTGTGTGTGTGTGTGTGTGTGCGTGATCAAGCTCCCTGGCAGCAGCATATGTTGAACACTAATAACAATGCTAGAATTGATGTTCCTTGTCATTTTAACAGGCAGAGACACGTTGGTGGCACATTTCATTTCCTGCTGACAATTTTGTTTTTTTTTCCTCCAAAACAGACTTTTGTGAAAAAGAGGATCTGCCCTCTTGGATCAATGAAAGTGTCTTTGATGAACCAAGCTTTCGAGCAGAGGATGTTTCTTCTTTTCTGGCACCCTGGCACATTCTGGTCGTGAGCGCAGTGACTTGCTCCTTTTTAGGATTTAAACAAAAAAAAAAAAGCCTTAAACTGATGCTGTTGTGCAGCTCTGCTCTTATCTATACTACAAATTCCTCCGGTGCCCATACGGGGACGGTGGATGTCAGGAGCTGCAAAATGACACAGTTAAAGTTTGAAATGTTTCAGTCGAGGATTTGAAAGTTCCATCACTGGACCCTTTATCCAACCACAAAATATCCTCCGGAGCCATCAGCAGCAGACTCACGTGTACAAACGTACAGAACTGTAGTAATGTTGCACCGTTTGTCCCAAACGCATCAGACAACCTGAGCGTGAGCACACTGGAACAACATACGACTAGAACTACGTTCAAGCTCGACAACAAAAACACGTTCCACTTGCTGATTCTTACTTTCGACTGCTCGTAATGTGTTCGATCGCAGGGATACGTGCACATGTCTGGCTCTGACTGAGGCGACACGCGGCTCCGGACTCAAATGAGACCAAGAGCAGCAGACTGCTGGATTAGAAGCGTCATCCTTCCACACCGGGAACATGGGAAAAGCCTGTCTGAATACACAGCAAACGGAAAAAAGGCACATAGGAAACAGAAAGAATTGTAAAAGTACGACTGCGACGAAGAGGAAGAACAATAATAAAGACCTCAGTCATAACAAGCACATTCAGCCTCTTTGATTCCATCACACCTGAATGGGGAAAAAAATATATATATCAGCGTTACATTTTCACTCCCTGAGCGTCTCATCAGGCCTGTTCTTGTTTTTATTATTGTGTCTCTGTTTTGTATTCATCTTGTCCTTCATCTACTCAAATTATTTCAGACTTTCTCCAAAACAGCGACATGGATGGTTGTTTTTTGTTGTTTTTTTTTAATATTTCTGCTGTGTGTGATGAACCAGGTCCACGCATCAACATGCAAATTAATTAGAGAGAGTGCCTCCATCCATTTGGGGCTGAATGTGGGTTTTTCTAAGAGGATTTGTAGATTTTTATGAGAAAAATGATACAAATGAAACATCTCTGCCTTTGTGCGCTACAAACAGCATTAGCTGTGAACTCGTGCTTTATCTCCTCTGGAGAACGATGCATAATTCACTACACCCACATGCAGATCTGGTACGGGTTATGATGCAGAGGCTAATGTGTTGCCTCATAAAGCTCATATGTGGAGACCTCTCAGAGCTTTCTGCTTTTGTTTCTATGTGGATTCTTGATCATCATGGGCAGTTTAGTCTTCTAATTAGTAAATCCATATTTTGACTCTTTATATATATATTTGTTTCCCTTTTGAATGGACCCCTGGAGCTGTGTCCTTTATATCCATCCAGCAGGGACGGAGAAGAAACAAACACATTTGTCAAAGCGAACAAACACAACAAGCTCACAGATGGAGCTGATTCTCCTCCAGATTCGTTTCCCTTCTGTTGTAAAAATGAAGCTGGACGCATCCTGCGGAGATGATAGATAGACGTCCTCGATATATTTGTTTCATTCAGGCTCATTAGAGCGTGGGGCTGCTTTCTGTTTGTTTGACAGGTTTCTGGATTGGCTATCGTGGGTAGTGGACCACATCTGTGTGTTTTTTCTCTGATTGTAACAGGATGTCTAATGGAAACTGACTTTTTTTTTTTTTTTTTTTTTTCTGTCCCCCTGCCAGACTGCTGCTTTTCAGGCAACAGCTACACGTTAACGCGAGGCAATAACGATATGAGTTATTCAAAGGTGTGTGATCACAGTCGGGCTGTAGCGCTGGCAGTAATTATGACAGTCACATCACATAATTGTGAGTGTAATTATCTAGATTTATGAGACATGACTGGAGGTAGGGAAAGGGGGGGAGGATATTGTGTCAGGAGATGTAGCAGGCCATTAATACAAAAAAAACAAGATTGTCTAAGTAGTAGTGTGAAAGTTTGACAGATATTGAGTTGACTCAGTACCGTTTTACATCCATCCTGACAACTCTCTATTTAACAGATTTTAAGACTTTCTGTGGTCCAGGACGAGGAACACGTGAAGTCAAAGTGTGAGTCAAAGGTCACACTGACTCAGCTGGTCACCTATAGCATTTTATAAATCACAGCAGAGAACATGCATCTAGTGGAATGACACAGCGTGCAAACACACTCGGGAGCAGTGGGCTGCCACCTGGTGGCACCTACAGAGCACCTCACCCTGAGTCGAGATATTGGGTCTGGGCCCTCTCACGAGGCCGCAGCCGACACCGAAGACCGCTGTTGGTGGTTACATGGAACGTGTCCAAACTCCGTCGTCATTAAGTTCAGTCCGCCCACAGACTCTGTACACGATGTGACGCGCCACAGACTTTATTTTTTCTTTTTAACTGACCGGTGTTGACAGGTGAGGCCTCTCTTTATCCCGTTAGTTACCCTCGGAGTTAGTTACCCGTTAGTTACCCTATGGAGGACTTCCTACGCGTCATCCCGCCCCTTTTCTCTTGCATCACACAGACTTCTTTCGCCTAGAAAGCTCAACAACCAGCAGGTTGACTGACGGGACACAGCGAGTTGAAACGGGGCCAGACCTTTTTATTATTACCAGATAAGTTGGGGGGGGGGGTTCAACAGATGTTTTGCCAGAACTCTGTCAAACTTCTACAAAGGAGCGGAAATGACACAATGAATGATTCGATGTTTTTTTGTCAACAAGCACTGAGAGAGTATCGCCCAAGACACGGTTGTAACCATCAAACATCCCCCCACCATGGCTGCCTGTCGTGTATACATTACACATTATTTGTCATCACTTTCTTTCCCCCACACATACATCAAGCCTGTTCCTTTATCTGTTCCCTCCCTTCGTCTTCGACTGAACGCTCCTCTCCCACCTGTCCTTTTCCTTACCCCTCTTATTCTCTTGCACCCTCCCAGACTAATGGAGCACGTTCCAGGCTGACTAAAAATAGCCCAGCTGCAAAGTCAATTCCTTTTCTTTCTTTCCGTCTTTCTCTCTGTCTTACGCTCTAATACTGCTATTTTTCTCCTCTTCTGTGGCTCCCCAGGGAGGGAAATGAGTTACGGGGAGGAGGCTTGTCAGCTCATTTATCAGCCACCACCCCATGTGGCTCTGTACACCATCAAGGTTGAGCGGCTGAGGCCGGGAGGCCGTGGGGCCGCGATCGGCCCCCTGCCTCCGTCTGCCTGTCAAGGTTCATGTGATGTTGCCGTGGCACTCAACGGGCAGGGTGAAACTGAAGCTGACGGGGAGCTGCTGGCATCAACATCCCCTGCTGCTCGGCCAGGGGTGGCAGCAGACTAAGAATATATCCGAGAGAGAGAATCCGCCCCCTTCTCCTTCAAATCATCCATCATTCTCTTCAGCTCACAGGTTGATGGTCTGAGGTGGCAGCAGACTGAGTGAGATGTCTTGCTGGGTCAAATCGGAAGCCACTGACCTTGCTAGATTGGTTGAAGACATTTTGCGAATCATGTGAGAAGATTCCGGAGTTCTGAAAGAACTTTAGTCAGTCAATAGTCAGTTGAGGTAACCGATGGAATACCAGTGTTTTCAGACAACGGAATAACGTTAAGTCAAAGTCAATAAACAGTAGGATTAAGATATAAAAAAATAGAGATAAATAGTCAGCCCCCGGTTCCATTTCTGACCCGGGCGTCTTTCTGTGTGGAATGCTTGGGTCCTCGCCGGGTACTCCTCCCCTCCAAAAGCATGCTATGGTTAATCTGTACTCTACATTGCTCTAATTGCTCCTGTCTATACTCTGTTTCTGGTAAATGTCCCTGACGGTCTTAACGGTCCAGGTGTACCTGGGTTCATTCAAAGGCAACTGGACTTGTAGTTTGATTGAAAGCAAATTCAGCTCAAGCAAACTACAAGTCCACTTGCCTATGAATCAACCCAGCAAGATATTATTTCTGTTACCATCAGTCATCTGTCTAAGTTTATAATTTCCTGCTTCCGTTCCAGAACACACTATGTCCTGTGCAGTTCATTATCAAAGCAGTTCATATATGCACAATAATAAAAAAAAATAAAAATACAAAAAGGAAGCAGCCGTGGGAGAGAATCTCATCAAAGAACAGGTTCTTGTCTCCCTTTGGTGCAAAAGGTCACGGCTGAAATAGCACAGAAACCCAGAGATGGAGGCAGCAGAGGTTAATGATGCTAATCTCAGTGATGGCTGACGCATTACAACTCCCATGGGAGTGTTTCTAGTGGAGGACCACAAAGGAAGTATATAAAAACACAAGAAGAGAATCAGACAGTTTGCTGCACACACACACACACACACACACACACACATTCACAGTGGGATGTTTATCATTTAAATAATGCTGTTAAATGTGACCAGGAAATAGCAAATACTCTCACACGCAGTATATTAAAAGAGAACAGAGAAAATAGTACGAGGGCCCTGACTTATATACCATGTCACAATACAGTGACACACGGACCAACACACACTTTTCTTATGTTAAAATGTCATAAAAGATCCCAGTAATTATATGAGTGAAAAGTGGGGAGCTCTTGGAAATAGCGACTAGCAGAAAATGGAAATTAGTTTCTTCTCTTCTCTCCTCTCATAATACTGAGAAATGAAAACACTTGGATAGTATTTATTACCTGTACTGGTACACTCTGGTCACCACTACTGTGGAAAAAAATACAGTACAGTTGTTTGTGACGTGACTGTGCTCTCCGAAATACTTCTTTGTATTAAGTCTATTTACTTTTAACGGTTGAGTGTGCATGATCCAGTGACATCTAGTGGTCAAGTTGGGTGCTCACCTGTTGACGATATTTCACACCTGAGCCCATCTGTGTCAAAGTGTGGGCTCTTAAACTTCAGACACAACTTCAGATTGGTATTTGCCGGCAACAGTTACTCAGGATCAGCCTCATTAACCAGTTTTAAGACGCGAGTCTAGATTCGACGCGCTCGACATGCAGATGAGACGCGCCTTTAAAACATCTTCATTTGTTTATCTTGTCACCAGACAGTGTCGTTTAGGAGGTCCCGTGTTTTTCCTTCAATAAACGGCGGAGACGGCGACTAGTGGCGTCCGGAAATTCGCCGTGAAATCAACCTGTGACGGGGACATTTTCAAAAGAGACATGACCGCTTGGACTAATGAGCTCCTGTCGCTCACGTCTGTCCGATGGATTTGTTTGACTTAGCAAGAGTAATCAGAGCAGCAGGCACTTACGTAAAGGGAAATGTGTGTGTGTGTGTGTGTGTGTGTGAAGCACTTCTCCCCATTAGAAGAAAGCATCTGCAGCGCCCTAAGTTCTCCTCTCAGCAGACAGTGGCGGCGTCCTGTGAAACGATGCGTCAAAAATGGAGATGACATATTATGTTCACCGCCATCGGGCTTTGCTTGCAGCCACCTGACATATGATGCAGAGCATGACTGGAATGAGTAACCTATAGGATAATTCTAGAGTTCTTTGTTCTGGAGCACATTTAAATGATACATAGAGGGAAAATACTGTAAGTAAGAACAATAGCGTCTGTATCCTCTCTCTCTACCAAGAGATATTTATGTTTTATCTATGTGTGAAAAAATATGATCAATAAAAATAATTGATCCTATGATTTTTATCTTTGTGTGTGTGTAGTGGGGGAACGTACTTGCCGACCATGATGATAAGATGTATCTAATATCTGTAGGACACATAAGGCAGCAGCCAGGAGGTGGTTATATTATCTTTTCTTTTTTTTTTTTTTTCATTTCAAACCCTCCTCTTCTTGAAATAAAGTGTGTGAAGATTTTTCGGTTCCTGCAGCTTGTGAAAGGAAAAATGCATTTCACATTAAAACGCACACTCCAGCTACTTTGCAGCGTCACCGAGCTATGAAATACTCTGACAGAGAGAATTCGGATGAAGCTCCCAAGTGTTTCCATGAGTTCTCATCACATTACGAGGAGCATTACTCTGAGCAGGTAGTGGGTGGAAACACTTTTGAAACCAAAGCCGGACCGTCGATGTCTCCTGTTACTGTGACATAGACGTGAACCTGATTAG
>CAAKHB010005011.1:106908-116937 GCA_901007665.1 Aeoliscus strigatus
GGGAGTTTATTATCTGTAAAGTTTGCTGTGTGTGTGTGTGTGTGTGTGTGTGTGTGTGTGTGTGTGTGTGTGTGTGTGTCTCAAGGATGAAAGCATCCTCGGAAAGCCGCAGAAAGCCTCATGTTGCTTCGGTCGATATTATTCAGCAGATAAAGTTTCCTCAAAACATGTTTACTGGGAGAACGTCTCCTTGACAACTTTCAGCCCGCTTGTGAAATGAAACGACAGAAGAACAGCGTTTCTTTGTAAAATAAACATGGTCAAAGAAAAAACGTCCTACAGACACCGACTGTTCTAGGGAGGAATCCACTTCTTGCCATTAGGATTGGGCTGTGAATGATGATTGTTATGTTTATCGGTGGGTCCAAAGCACAAAAGAAGTCGTCGTTACAGGATTAAACCAACATTAAAGAAATACCCCCACTTAAGCTTGAATCAGAGACAAAAAATAAGTATGCGACGAGTCGACTGACTCAACAAAGCGACTGCTAAAGTCGACGACGGTAATCGAAGCTCAGTGTTCCCAGACAGTAGACGGATCCGGGGTGAAACTAAACACCAGTAGAATGTGTTTGTGCCTCAGGAGCCCGAGGGGAAGGACGTGCGCTGCCCTCTGGTTCCTCTCAGTTTCACACTCGGCTCTCCTCTTCCTCCCTCTGACCACCCTGACCCCAGGCCACCCTGCACTGCGACGTCGAGCCGTCAGGTTGTGTAAAACCCGTGATCACCGCTGAGAGACTCCAGCCAGGTGTCGACGGGTTTGCTGCGGCCATTTTCTTTCTGCTGGTTGTGTTTTAGTCATTGCGGTGATGCTGAACCTGCACATGGAAGATTCATAATGTGACAATTGCCATGGACTGTGTTGTTTTTTCCTCTGTATTGGCATTTATCTATACACAATATGAAAACTTAGATTAAAAAAACAACAACAACAACACAATTTACGGCAGTTAGATGAAATCCAATAGTCACAGCAGTGTCCCTCACAGTCTTGAAGAAGAATGAAGATCATTCACCAGCTGGTTGTTGATTTTCAAATAAGTCCCTCACAGTTCATATTGAACTTTACCAGCCTATTTTTATTTCCTATTCATTTTCCCAGAAGTGGTATTGAATTTTCATTCAACTCAAGGGCACACTTTATGAATCCATAACAAAATCCATTACAGCTTTTTTTACCGTGAGAAGAATGAAGATAATTTGCCGGCTGGTTGTTAGAATAGAATAGAATACTTTATTGTCTGTCCCAAATGGTGACAGAACTTATTTGACATCAAGACACATTTTACATTCAGAACACGATACGAATGAAATATATTAATGCAAATAAATTAAAACACAGTGCAATGTTCTATCTCAAGGTGTTCACCGACGGTTACTGCAGATGTTTTTCCAGGCCAGTGGGACTTTATACCTCCTGCCTGACTTTAAAATAAGTCCCCTACAATTCATATTGAACTTAACCAAACTATTTTTATTTGCTATTAATTTTAATAGTATTTATATAGTATTAACGTTCCATTCAACTCAAGGCCAGCGCCCACATTTTATGAATCCATAACAAATTCCATCACAGCTTTTACTAGGAGAGCAATCAAGCAGCATTTTTTGTGAGAAGAATGTGACTTGTGAATGTTGTTGCACACGCTGGCTGAGCAGCAACCACCCTCGATGACGACCACCTGATATGTACCTGACCCGCGTTGACTTTGGTGTGACTTGTCATAGTCTGATCCATTCTAAACCCGACAGGGGCGGAGATAAGTAGGATGGGGTTTTAAATGGGTCTCATACAAGCAGGGGAGGGAAATGGAGAGGAAACTCAAAAAAAATCAATTCCACTGACAGAAATTGGAATCAATGTGATTACAGATCCTGCAGAAATCAGAAGGATGACTTTGGCTTTTTGAGAGCTTATCTGCTGCTTATTGGAGTTAGATTCCACCGCTGTTCATGTCAGACAGACAGAAAACGCTAAAACTGGAAAACTATTCTCAGCGCTGAAGCACTCGGAGTAAAGATCTCCGACGTCGGCCAAACCACTCATTTCACATCCATGTTGTGATTCCCACTCAATATTAGCACCCTACATTCATCCAGATGGTTCTAGAACACCACCAACATTTCATCATGTGGTCCTGGTCCATTAGCAGCATTTACTCAATAGTTCATTCAAATCTGTTCAGAACTTTTTCAGTTATTGGACTAAAAGACAAATTAACACACAAACAAACAGATAAACACCAGAAAACCTAATCTCCTTGGCGGAGGTAAATCGTGTGCTACGTTCTGTCAAATGAAGCACAGCAGGGTTGTAGAAAAGTGATTCTATTTCTGACTCTGAATGTTTCCGCAAAGTGTGTTGTTTTTGTGGGCTATTTAGCTGCAGATGCATTCACACCACATTGATTTTTTTAGGACAGCACCTGTCATATTCTGGCAGCTGAAACACCGTATTCACATCAGTCAACCACAGAAAATGAGTTTCAAGAGCTCTGCTGGTGAAAACAGCTGCTGTATGAGATGAGAGCGTTTGTCAGAGTCATTAGAAGACACAAAATTACTCCACAGAGATGAACAGAACATTTATGATGATGAATTCGTTATCAGAAACGCTGTAGTATCCCCTCTGTTTATTTCCATTTTTCCATCACTGACACTTTCAATTGACAGTCAGTTCATCAGTTCGCCCCAGATTCACCGTAAGAGCTCAAAGACTTAGCTTGACGTGGATAATAAAGTTACCAACACAAAACAAAGAAAGAAGCATTCACATAGTTCGTTTGAAATCTATGATAAAGTTACCGAAACTACGCAAAGAAAGAAAGAAAGAAATGAGACAGAAAGGAAGGCAACTAGTGGTTGAACTGTAAAGAACAGTCAAACGTGTAACATGAAGGTAAAACAAATCATGGGTATGGAAGTTAATCTGTGCCATCAGAGGTTGAATTCTAATTTCTAAATATTCTAAATCGAAATTTTTTTTTCTTTTTACCTCGTCCCCATTTTTTTTGAAATATTGAAATCTAACTTTGAATTTTAAAACATCAAACTTTCTAACACTGATTTTTTTTAACCTCTGTTTTTTTGTTCCACTTAAGGGGGTGCTTGAACTCATAAAAAAGTAGAAATGCTGTAGTTATTTTCTCTACCCCTTTTCACTTTCCTTTCAGGTACTCTCCCTCCTTTTTCTCCTGCTGTCAACAAATCGCTGTCATGGTAATAACTACTGACTAGGAAAGTGGACAGTTTTTTTTTTTCTGGACAATTTTAGACGTGACTTAAAAACCCACCTTTTTAAAAGAGCTTATTTATGTTGAATGCGTCCATTGTTCTTTTTATGGCACTGTAACACAGATTATTTTACAACGTAAAGTGCATTATAAATTAAATGTATTAATATTGTTCTTATTATTAAAATATATTTCAAAATAGAAGACAAGTGTGATAGGACAGAAAAATGTGTTTCGTCCATGTGTGTCCAAGTTGTCTGTTACAAATGCTTTTACTTCAGGAATTTCAAATTATAGTGCAGCTTTGAATAGATTTATATTTGTTCTAGTGCAGATGAAATATTAAATACAGTTTTGGTGAAGACAGCAATTATGTAGCAGCCTCTGATTTTGAATGTGAACAAACGGCGGACCGTCCGTTTGTTCACGCTCATCTCTGCTTCACACACACACAATCGACAAATGTTCGGCCCCAGCATGGGGAGACCTTCCCAGCAGGCCTCAGAGGTGATAATCAGGGCATTATAGGCGAACCTTCTGTGCAGAGCGCAGCTTTCCAGCCTTCTGCCGACAGCCTGACTTCCTGTCAGTGATCAGAGGCTCCTGGAGAATCACCAAGCAGCTTTATGGAACACTGTTAATGGTCGACTCCGGCACACGCTGTCCATTAAAAACAAAGTGCTCGCTCCATTACTGCATCGATGCTGCGTGTTCATGATAGAAACCCACATTTAAACGAATACCTCTTCTTCTAGCCACCACAGCCGCAGCCGATCCGCATTATTCCGTCCCAGTCGGCGCAGCCAACCTCACTGCCCAAGCCGGTGCCTTCCATCCAGCACGCCCCAAGGCCTCCCCCTCTGCCGCCACACACGCCCCACGCCGGCAGCCTCCCGAGCTGTGCAGGACGGGGCAAGATGGCCAAATTCCTCAACCCCGAGGAGATGACGTCAAAGGACTACTACTTCGACTCGTATGCACACTTTGGTATCCACGAGGTATGTTTGCAGTGGATGTTTAGTTTAGTTCATCATCATCATCGAAACATACATACATACAGTAAATGATATATGATGGTAACGATTGACAACGGTAACAGCATGTAGCCTGATTTATGACATTCTAAATTAAGCCTCCCGCAGAAAAAAGGTATTTTAGTCATTAAGTAAAAAATCGGACCAAAAATTGTTGTACTTTTGTTGTGATTTTCAAGACAAAAGAAAAATCCCTGACCTCCATGAACAGTGGATTTGTGTGATCATAACAGCCATGTTTTTTTGTAATTATTACTACTCAGTAATTGATAGCCGTTTCAATAGTTGATCTGCACAATCTGAAAAACAGCTGAAAACAGGTCCCATCTCAAGAATCACAAGAAAAACTATCGCACCATTGTGTGTGATTCCCCTTGAGCAGTAAACATTCAACATGAGCAACCTCCTCTCTGCTCGGGCCCAGATGCACATGTGGATGGCCTTCTGCCTCGACCAGGGTGAAACAAAGAGACCAACATGGAGGGAGACAAATGGAGGACAGATGCACAAATCCTCTGTAATGGCATGAACCGCCATCTTGAACCAGACATTTGTTAACACATGAATCAGCTGCAGCTTTCGGAGACAGTAAGAACAATGGCAGTGAAAATCTGACCATGTGAGATAAATGATTTTTATAAGTTTTTGGGTGACACTGCTAAAACACCTTACACCTTTACAGCAGTGGGGACATGACACTTTTATGTGGCCATTGTCAACATAGAGTAGCTGTTGTAAAGGGCAATTCACATGTGAGGGAACTTTCTGGAAGTACCAGAGATAAGGATATAAAAGAGGAATAAAAGAAAATTCTGGGGGACATCATCAGGAAGGGTAGAGGGAAGTTTACTCAGTATAAGTTAATACACCGACTCTACTTGATTCCTCTTGACTCCGCTTTGAATTGACATTTATATACAGAAAGCACATGCTGGGGGTTCATTGTAACATCGTCTGGTTCAGCTGTCTGAATGTGTGAAATGAAAATGAAGTAAAAAAAACTTCAAATACTAAAACAAAACAACAACAACAAAAAAAACACACACACACACGAAATAGCTGTTTCTGTAGGAAAGGGGTTGGACAAAGTTTGCACCGGCGCTCACGTGACAGTGAAATCAAAGCACTGGAGTGTTTTATTTAACCAGACAAAACTGTATGTTTCATATTTCTGTGCAGTACACCTTTCCTCCCACTGGATTCTAAAGAGAATAAACTATTTCATGTAGCGGAAAAAGAGCTCTCTCCTATTGTGACCTGTGAGATGATTTATATTTGTATTTCTAGAAATACAAATAGGTCAGGTGTATTTTTGTCATTTCTGAATATTCTTCCTACTCGTGACGAGAGGGAAGAGTAAAAGAGAAAATGCACAAACCGAGTCTGCAGGTTCATGGGGGTTTATTAGGAAAGACGACACAATGGATTTGAATGTAAAACCACGCGGCTTAGAGACGCTGCGGTAAGATTAGGTGGCGGCCGTGCGCTTCTGCTCCAGTGAAGATATCACAGTAAATCCAGACGTCCACCGCCGTGCCTTTTCAATACAAGAAAACAAATTGCCTCTTTCCCCGGGGGTTCACTGCATCCCCATCTCGCTGATATGATTTCGTTATGTGCTTGAACCAGGAGATGCTGAAGGACGAAGTGAGGACGCTCACATACAGGAACTCCATGTACCACAACAAGCACATGTTCAAGGACAAAATAGTGCTGGACGTTGGAAGCGGGACGGGGATTCTGTCCATGTTCGCGGCCAAAGCGGGAGCCAAGCACGTGTACGGGGTAAGACGTGTTTCCTGCCGGTGGAGAGCTGCAGCGTCAGGCCATCGCGATCTCACAGACACGTGTCAACAAACAAACAGTCACACACCCCCGGTGGATGAGAGTTAGTAACCTGTCAAAGGACCTTGAGCCAGACCATCAACTCCGAAGGGGCGTTCACACTGCGTTTACATTCCACCGGAGTGTTCGCACTGGCTGCGCTGCGCCGCATTTCAGCAACGCCTCCGGAGCGACCGTCACGGGCCGCCCCGCTAAAGGTTCTGAGACGGCTGAGACGCGTCCATTTCCACAGAGCAGATCGCTCGGACCGGAAGTTACACACGATACAACACAGCCGATCCGGGCGATTTTTCAAAAACACGAAAAGGCGATTTTCAAAATAAAACACCCACACCATGGCTCCCGGCCGTGAATCGAGATCGCTGATTTCCATTGTGACACATTCAGAGGGAGGGGAGGTGCGATGAGACGTACGGTCGGAGTAATTCTCAGTGATATGATCAATTTACAAAGAGGCTGAGCGACGCTGCAGCTCGTTCAGGAAACAAGGACTCAAGGATCCAGTGTGCACAGAAAGAAAACTATGAAACTGTTACTTCGCTGCCCACGATGAATTCCACATACAATAGAGAATGAGACAATGAGAAAGAAGAATAATATTAATACTGTATATGCAAAACAGTACAAACAATAATTGTGAAGAAATAGTACAAAATAGTACTACAGCACGAGATAGCAGTCTATCTACAATACAAAAGTAGTATAAACTATGCCGTGACACTTGACACGTGACATTGAACAGTAAAGTACCACCAGTACTACAAATAAAGAAGATGCGTGTCGTCTCTGTACAACCTCTCTGTAGTGTAATGATTTCAATTTATACATTTACTGCATCTCTTTCTAGCATGTTTGTGTTGAGGAGAATATCAAGTATTTTAAATTATAACGTTTGGTGGTATGTTTTAGTTTTACAGCTGTACGCCCCCCCCCCCCCACACACACACACACACACACACACACACACACGCTGGTCAGCCTCTCTGTGATTTACCTGCCGGATCTTGGCTGACAGGCAGGTGATAACAGCCTCGCAGGCCGGCGGACAGGCTAAGCCGTAACGATTTAAGAGTTCTTTCTGTTATCGTGGACCGGAGCAGAGGTAACTGCCAGTCAAGGCGTGTTTGAGGATATACGCTGAATACGCACCAGTGGCTTTGGGGCTTGTTTCTGTCAGGTGGCTTCAGACAGTATATATTTGCTTCAGACAAAGGGAAGATTAACTCGGCAACGCCAAGAGGGCTTTTCAGCGCCGTCAGATGACCTAATGTGTTACTGCACGAAAGCGTTGTTTGTCTTTGTTTGCTCTTTTGTCTTTGGCAGTTTCTAGTTTGTTCTTTGGGAGCGATTAGCTTCATGTTAATACAAATTTTGTCCGCATAGCTGTGAACTTTAGGGCGTAAACCGCATCTAGAAAGATGGAGGTCCTGGAAACACGTGATGACTCATCAGAGAAACGAACCAGTGGCAGAGTTTGTTTTGGAAAAGAGTTTACTAGAGAGATAGTGGACGTTATTGTCGCCATCCCGTTAAGCCCCGCCCACAGACTGTATACGGCTCCGAGCCGCCTCTGTTAGATAATGTGACTGGTCTTCACAAATTATTGACGAATCAACACTTTTTTCAGGCGATTCCATTTCCTGTTACTTTTAAGATTCAATTAACGATCTTATCCAAGAAGAAGTACATATATTCTTCACACTCGTGACTCATTTACAAACGTTTTTGAATCACAGATGTCCACATATACTGACGTCACTGTTCATGAATTGTGCATCTCATTCTTTTTGCAGCAGGGTACATGAGTGGGACTCCTGGTGATGTGGCACTCGTATTCACACCTGCCAGGCAGAAGCTGCTGTGCAAGCTGCAAACTCATGAAAGACTGTGTGTCTTGCTCAAGGACACGAGGAGGAGGAGGAGGGGAGCTCTGTGAGCTCTCCCACAGCTGGCAGCCACCAGCAGCAGCCTGACCCATCCGTCACTAACAGGCTGCAAGGACTAAGGCTGTCGTGCTTATTCATGCTTTGCGGGCAAAGTAGCGAGAAGCAGCGTTTCATTTCACAATTCCAGTAATACCTCGCAGCAAGAAGAGAAACGGAGATGATGCTATCTCTGAATTTGTCCGCCCCCACGCTCTCGGCGCTGCGTCCGGAGCACGTCCACTCAGGTCTGCCCCTGAAATAAAAACCCGACGGGCCTCGTTCATCCATGAACACGCACCTGGCTCTCATTTTTCAGCCGGCACACTCCACAAGTGTCCCAGCTTGGCTTCGGTCAAGGTTAAGTGAATACATATCTGACAAGGCGCCTGGAAATATGGAGCAACACGCGCACGTGCGTGACACACACACACACACACACACACACACAAGTACTATCTTTGTTGGAAAACCTCACTGCCAGACCGCATCGGCAAACATCACGACCGCCGTCATGTACTTATGTTCTGCTCTTTTCTTTCACCAGATTGAATGTTCCAGTATATCCGAATACTCGGAGAGGATAATAAAGTCCAACCACCTCGACAGCGGTGAGAGCCACAAACCCCGGTTATGACAGTGAAGTGAGAGGGAACGGAATAAGATCTGTTTGTGTGTTTGTTCAGTGATGGCTGGATGTCATTTTATCAAACATCGACCATTTCTACAAACTTTGTCCTCCCCTGCGACTTTGAGAATCATTCAGTACAACGGCCATCACTATACCTCCATGACGCAAAGGGAACAGGAATTGAAGTATGCACGGGTAGCTGGAGGAGATCACTCCACGTTCGGTTTAAGGGCCAATCCATCACCGGGTAAAGTCGCTGTGGTCGCCGATCTACTCTCTAAACCCCACCTGGACTCCATGACACCAGCCCAGCATGGCTCCATGCCTACTGTCCTTGAGATACGTGCCATGTTTGGCACTGTAGAAGCCGTAAAAGCTATGTGATCGCTTCCGTTATGGAATCAGTGCAGAAGTGTCAGACACCTCCTGCTGACTTATTTATACACACGTATGGAGGTAAAGTCCTCATCAGATCTATACCGACGTGCTCAGTGAGGACACTTATTTAAATGGTTACAATTGATGTTTCAGTGATCACCATCTTCAGAGGTAAAGTGGAGGAAGTGGAGCTTCCTGTCGAGAAGGTTGACATCATCATATCCGAGTGGATGGGCTACTGCCTCTTCTACGAGTCCATGCTCAACACCGTCATCTTCGCCAGGGACAAGTGGCTGGTATGTGTGTGTGTGTGTGTGTGCGTGTGAGAGAGTGAGTTGTAACAAGCTCTGACACTTTTCAGCAAGAATCTGACAATTCACTGCTTAAAAACAACAACAACAACAAAAAAATCTGAGCACGTTCATGAACAACACACAACTGAAGGCACTTTTTGCACTCCGTACTGTCCTCTGTGCTGTTCATGAGAGGTTCCAGCCCTGCCCGTTGGTGAAGCAAGGTAAGAATCTCCAGGATTCCAGACACATCAGGGTTTAGTGACACTTTAAGGAAGCATCATCATTCAACCAAAACAGACACATAATTCAGAACCACAGCAAAGTCAAACCAAAGCTTTTTTCAGTTTCACCTGACTGACAATCCATCTTTGCTCCAAGTTACGTCCTTCTCAGGTCTGATTTGTGGTTCCCAACATTTCTCAAACACCTCAAAAATCTCTCAAAAATGCTGCTCCACATGCAAACATTTCTCCATTTCCTACTTCCGGCCTGTAGCCCCGCCCCCTTCACTGCCACCTCTTAAAGTAACAGTCCATGTGGCAAGCGATCCCTAACAGGACAGTACATGGATTTCCCAGAAACGTGTGTGTGTGTGTGTGTGTGTGTGTGTGTGTGTGTGTGTGTGTGTGTGTGTGTGTGTGTGTGTGTGTGTGTGTGTGTGTGTGTGTGTGTGTGTGTGTGTGTGTGTAT
>CAAKHB010005011.1:120294-150035 GCA_901007665.1 Aeoliscus strigatus
TGTGAGGAAATTTATGGTGCTACAGCAAAAAATAAAAAAAAAAAAAAAAAAAAAGCCATAAGAAGAGCCATAAAATGTTGTCAAAAAGATATTATTTGAGATTATAAGAGAATAGTAAACATACAATAGACAATATATACAAGTAATGTACATATTACTCTGTACGAATATGTATATAGAGTACATACCGTTTATGAATATTCATGTATATTCACATAAATGAATGGGTTGACCTGCCTGTTTTATTGCATTTCACATCTGATCTAGGATCCTGTTTGTCTCATTGTAACACGGTACAGTAGTGACTGACAGCGGGATGTTCATGGTATCAAACTTTGGTCCGAACACTCAGAGAAGCTCATTGCACGTGTAATCCTGAGGGAAGTAATTAAAACAACCTGCCTGAACCTGCGAGAGGGGAAACATCCCTGTGCCGTCTTCAATGTTGAAATGTGACACCGAGACGTGAGCACCGGCCAGACAAAATGTCTGATAGGTGTTCACTAGTTTTATTGCCAGGAATCAGGGTGCATTCCTCCACTCAGGGGGTGATGAAGGCCGCGTGCTGACGGGGGCCCACGCAACATATTAGACCAAAACATCACATGGGTCCAATATTATGTGTTTTGATGTGTTGTAATACCTCCATCCGCTCCCCTGTTCCACCGCGAGGCAGCCGTGATTAGATAAGAGGAGATTATCACACTTCTGCCTGAATCTTTACCCTGAAGAACAGGCTTCAGATGAGCTATAATCAGCATGATATGCTGGCAGACCAATCACACGGCCGTGATGGGGATATGGAACATTACGTTCTTTGTAGAAGAGGTATCAGATGAAGGTATCCAGTAATAGTAATAGTAATAGTTATTCTATAGTAATAGAATGTTTTAGAAGAAATGGTTAATAGACCTTGCTTTAAACCCTAAAGCAAGCTCAAGCACAGTTATGTCACTGAGGTCACAGTATTGTGTTTACACTTGCGCATGACACATTCATTCGTATAAGTCATCAGATCCGATTTCTCGTGAGTTCGTCATGTCACTAAAACAGGCGACGGTGTGCTCTGCTGTCGTGTTTGATTCATCAACAGGAGGTGGACATCTACACAGTTAAGGCAGAAGACCTGTCGTTCATGTCAGCGTTCTGCCTGCAGATCCAGAGGAACGACTACATCCACGCTCTGGTCACTTACTTTAACATCGAGTTCACCAAGTGTCACAAGAAGACTGGTTTCTCCACAGGTAGGACGCGTCTTTCCAGAAGTATTATGCGCTATTCTAAAATTGCGGCGATTACCCCCCTGCACAGGGTGATTTGAGTAATATATAAGAAACAGCACCCCCCAGTGGTCAGATGTAGTCTTTCACTCTTTTAGCACAGCAGGGTGGAGACTTAACTAACACTGCAGGTTCTATCAGTTCCACAAAACCACAAACAAACAATAAATATGTGAAGCCCTTAGCAACAAGAAACAATGATTAGTAGACTTCAGGTAGAACTGCTCTCTTTTATTAAATAAAAGTAAACTAGTTTACTTCTTATGATGCACTGAGGCGCTCGTGCTCATAACAAGCATGTTTATGTATTGACACTTCACCTGGAGTCAAAGTAGCATCCTCAGACTGTTTCTTCCCTACGAGGTGAGTAACATCTGACAGTACGCCGAAGGTGTGTGTGATGAGGTCGTACAGGTTTGGACCTGGTCGTCGGGGCTCACTGCCATGCAGAGCTTCACTGAGATTGTTCGTTTGAATGAGGTGTGAAGGAGCAGGGTGACATCTCAAACATGCAGGGCAGTGGGCCCCCAGGACCGGGGGCTGGGAAACACTGATCAATGCATCAATTTGAGTGGCTGTGGAACAAAAGTGGTGTGTGACTGCCCTCTAGTGGTGATGAAATAGAACTTGAAGCTGAGAATATTTTTACAAGAATTACATTAATTTAGACGTATTACTCAACCTGAACAATTGGTAAATATGAAATAATTTTATAAAACACATCCTATCTTCTGCACACAGACTTATAGATTTGGATATTTGTACCTGGCTGTTCCTCACCTCCTTCTATTGTTTTTTTTTTTTTTGTAAGTAAGTGTGTCTGTAAAGTTTTTCAATGTCAGTCCTGAAGACCCCTTTACTGTCTGAACTCTAAGATAAGAACACACAAAGAACCAAAGTGTCATTGATTCATCTCAAAGTCTGGGAGGAGAGTTGTTGATCACACACACACACGCATATACACACCCCCCCCACACAAGGGTCAAGGAGTAGACTTCATACCATCTCATCTACGAATCATCGAATTAACAAAAGAAACAGCGCTTCCTTGACAGAGTATTTATTGAACGTACCCCTAAGACAACAGCTGTGTGTGTGTGTGTGTATGTGTGTGTGCGCACGCGCGCTGAGTGACAGGTAGCTCGTCTACAAAGACAGAGGAACCATGTTGAGGTCTGCCAGAGATTCGATTGAGGTGCAGCTGACCTTTTGAATCTCAGCCAAGCAATCAGTGATGGCTGTTCTACACGCACACACACACACACACACACGTTGGACATCAGATCCTTTGCTGTTTTACTGATGTTACATTTACTTTTCTATATATGTAGTGTCAAAGGTCAAGCGGAGACTTTGACATTCAGAATAAAGACATTGAAAAATTCCAGTCATGCTTTCCTCGCTCGCAGCTCCCGATGCTCCGTACACTCACTGGAAGCAGACGGTGTTTTACCTGGAGGATTATCTGACCGTACGAAGAGGGGAGGAAATCACCGGCTCCATTGCGATGAAGCCCAACGAGAAAAACATTGTGAGTGTCTGTTCACGACAACGAAACAGTGAAAAAAAGATATAAGTAAAGGGTTTATCAGCGTGTAGGTGTGTGTTCATTTCAAGGCTTGAAGGTTCATTTGAATTTTTTCTTCTCCATTTCTGCACGCGTCAAAATTCTTGTCCTCTCCCAACAAGTGTAACTGAATGTTGAAATTGTTGTCACCACTGACCGTGCCGCTGTTTAATGTTGCCAGTGTAACAGGTTGTGCCATTGAGGGATCTTAAAAAACACACAGCTGCCAGCCAATCAGAGAAGAGTATTCACCCTGACCAGGGTATTAACACATATATTCAATGACCAGTTAATGTGATTCACAGGGTGCTCGCTTCGTTCCTCTGGCTCTGAAATGAGTCATTTCCTGTGCTGCCTGCCCACAGCAGATTGTCGTCTCCTCGGTTCTGGATAGCGGTCAAGCAGGCAGCAGACAAACAACAACACAATCCATTGTTGACCTTGCCTGTATCCTCTCCTCCCCCTCTGGGATGGAGAAGCTTGGTGTTCTTCCTCTTGTTGTCTGACACAAAAGAGTCTGTGCTTATTTAAGCCGATGTTGCTCAGTCGCTGTCTCCCAAACATCCATTTCCGTCTTCCTTTCTTTCTTTCTCTCCTTCCCTCTCTGCCTGCAGCGTGATTTAGACTTTACCTTCGAGCTGGATTTCAAAGGACAATTGTGCGAGGCAGCCATATCCCACGACTACAAGATGCGTTAGGTTGAACTGGCGACATTGGTGCACCGCCGCTTTCCACATCTGAGCTACCAACCCCTGGACAGGAGGGGCACCCTCAGAGACCCGGCTGAGATGGCCCAGCCATTGACTACGTCACTGCAGGTTTCAGCAGGAAGACGCTGGACGTTAAACACTGAATGTAACACTGAGAAAAAAGGAGGGCAGGAGTCTTTTTCAGCCGTGATAAAAATGTTAACGTGCGTATATGTGAGATGGAGTGATGTGTTTTCTGTGTTGTTTTCTTCTGCCACAACCCTGAAGGCATCAATGGGATTGACATGAATTTACTGTACTGTCCTTATTCGGTTGAACATGTAGGTAGACAAGTACAACTGTAAATGTAGTGGTATCGCATATCATGTAATGTAGTTTTTATCTTTAGTTGTATCCGTTTAGGATCGGCGATGTTAGGAAGCTACAAAGCCACGTGCGTGTTGTTGTCGTAGCCTCGAGCGGAAGAGCCTCAGAGATGAGGCTCTCGTCAGTCGGAGCGGTGAGGTTGACATGCCAATGACACGCCTCACATCCTAGATGCCTTGACCAAGTGCCGAAACCGAGTCACACGCTCCTTTGACCTCACACCGCTTTTACGTCCGATATCGCTCATGAACTAGACGACGCTAAACTAAACTATTGAGTCAGTCTGCAGCATCCCTGTGCATACATCCTGGCTTGAGCCTAGTGAGATTTCTAACCACGCGTCTTCGTAAGGTCATTGCCAAGGTGCCTAACCCTAACCTAACCTAACCCAAACCTTAGCCTAAACGCTTCAACGCAGACGTGTTCCTCCTAAAAAAAGATCAACTCTTGTTGAGTTTGTCACTCCAACGTGCATTTCATGAAGCAGGTTTAGTGGAGAACTTCAGTTTGTCCATCGGGGTAATAAGGAAAATACTATTTTTTCACATAAACTGACAGAAATCAAACCAATCTTTAAAGTTTTCGTGGTTCAGTTCATCGGCATGAGATGAGAAGAGTTTTCCTTAGTTCCAGATGAACAAACGTCTTGCTCAGTGTGCAGAAGGTTTCGTTTTTCATGAACAATTCCACTTATTTACAGTGATACCTGAAAGAATCTTTACAATCCAAATCTAATTAAACTCCATCATAGCTGGTATTGATCTGTACACACATAAGTTGTAATAAATTGGCATGTCAATTCCACGCGTAATACTGCTATTTTTGTTAACATTAAATATCAAGTATTGTAATGTGAAATGGAATAAACAGCAATGTGTCAACTCCTCCACTGGGTGGTGCTGTGTAACCTCTATGGGCAAACAGACTCTACAGGTGATTTCAATATTAACAAGTCTCTTTATTTCTTTTCTGCTATTTACATTTCTACGTGTGCACTTGATTGATGTGCACGCAGATAGTGATATTAACTGCTAAACTCGTCACCAGCTGTTGAAATCAGAACCCTCTCATAACTTATATTTTACTTGACATTGATGTGATTCTCTCATAGTCCTTGGCAGAAGTGAAGTAAATATCATATCGTGCACTTCGTTTGGGTTTTTTCAGGGAGAAATGATAAAGATGGTGAAGTAGCACACCAGTTAAAAGTGTCCCGATAACAACACACAATAAAATGACAGAGTCCTGGTTAAGACATTTCATTATCTATCACTGAAGATTTTTTTTTTTTTTTTAAACAAAGGAATAATGAACAACATCTGTGAAACATCTGTAACACATGACAGTGTTCACCCATGGGGACATTCATGTGTATGAGTGGCACATGTGGTCACAAAAAAACGTTGTGCGTCTTCATAAAAAGTAATGTTACTTTTTGTGTGTGTGTGTGTGTGTGTTTGTGTGTGTGTGTGTGTGTGTGTGTGTGTGTGTGTGTGCGTGTGTGTGTGCGCGTGTGCATGTGCGTGTGCGTGCCTCTAGCGGTTAGCAGCAGGATCCCTTCCTGTCCGAGGGGCTGCAGACCAGCTGGACAGTCTTCTCTTTCTCTCGGTCCTCCTGCTCCTTCAGTATTCTACAAAACAAAAATGAGACATAAATGAATCCACCTGCGTCCCGTTTCCTATGAAAGACATTTTGGATTCTTTACAACACATTCCGCTCCAGTTAGACTCGTGTCTCTCCAATAAGTCTTTCACTTTGGTACAAAAATCACACAGTTCCAGCAGCAGGATGTTCGTTTTACTGTTGTTTAACCACACTAAGTAAAGGACATTACAGGATCAGGAATCTCTTAGTTTTCATTTCTCTCAAATTCACACAGTAGAAATATAATGACATGAGAGAAATATATTAAAAAGCTAAGAAAATCTGCCAATAATTCACATCTATATATCTGTTTGTCTGTCTACAGTTAAGGTCAAAGGATTAGCCCCCTCATGAACTCAAATGATCCTTCAGTGTTTATAGTTTGTGTGCATCCACAACAACAAAGACTGCATAAGGTGTAATGAACACTTTTACAGGTTTGACGAAGTGAAACAAGAAAAAAACATCACGCACAACCGTCCAAATGATCGGTCCTCTGACAACTACTGGTCAGTCGTGCAGCCTTTCTGCTCCAGAACTGACAACAAGTTTCTAACTAAGTTGGCACATGTCTCCTGAGGGATTTTCACCCTTTCTTCTGTTCTTGTGATGGGAATGGTTTCATTTATGAATGATTTACAAAGTGCAAAAAACGTAAATTGAATGACATTTTATGAATATCGCTAGCATCGGGCAGTATTTCAGGGAACTATTCAAAACAGGGGGATAATCAGTTTGACCTGAACTGAATATATGAGGGAGATTTCTTTGACTCACCGAGCCAGGTGAAGCATGGGTTCCACCACGTTGTGTCCAGAACAGGCGCTGCACTCGTAGAAAGGCATCGGACAGTCCTATCATCACAGAAGAAACTTTGACTGGCTACATAGGACTGAGAAGGATTAGGGCCACTGTAAAAACGAGACAGAGCAGCTCTAATCCTCTTCGGTAGTGAAGTCCACCGACATGAATCATTGATAGGACAGGAAGATGAACACAGCATCAAACGGGAGTAACCTCAATATGACTTATCTATTCAAAGAAAAAGCAAGAACGACCTTGGCGAGCCTCTGGCCTGCTGCCCTCGGTACTTGTCTCTCTGTCTCTTTGTCCGTTTTGTTACCCAGGAGCATGATGGGTATGTCCTCGCCTGCACCCTCCTGAGCATTTAAAGACACAAACCAGTTTGTTTTAATTTTTTGTCGTTGCTCTCATCTCCCTCTCGGACTTTCACATTGTTGTCAACGATTTTTTCATGGACAACTCAAGAATGTCCCGTCTTACCTTTACGCTCGCCAGCCACTGTCGGACTGCGGTGAAGCTCTGCTCGGCTGTGATGTCATACATCACCACCACTCCGTCAGCCTTGCGAAAGAACTGTTTGGTGATGCTGCGATACCTAGGGAGGAAGGAATGGGGATGAAGTAGAGGCAGAGGTAATTTAAAAAGCAGTCACATGGGACCGTTTGTTTTCTTTCTTTCATTTTCCGTGTAAAATGAAATAAAAACTTAAAGTAAAAAAATAAAATAATAATGTTATCGCACCGTTTTATGTCTGCACAAATGTGAAAATAATCCTAATAATGAAAACAAATGAACATTGATTTTATATATTAACTTAATATATTATAAATATATATTATATATTATAAATAACAATATTAAATATATAATAATCCTAATTCCGTATATGTAATAATAATTAACAATTTCATAAATATATAAATATATACTGTACATAAGTCATAGAATTTAACAAAAGTAAACCTTTAGCCTAAAGCTTACATAGATGTAGAGCTACTTCACCTCTCCTGTCCTGCTGTGTCCCACAGCTGCAGCGCCACCTGGCTGTTGTCCACAATCATGGTCTTCACACTGTAATCTACCCCTGCATACACATACATGACATCACATCGTACCACGGTCTATTTCATCAAATCAGGATGCTGGAAATACAAGTGCTGACTGCTGCAGAAATACATCAAGTGTACGATTGGCTGATGCATCACTCGGAGGAATATTAAAGTTAGAGGAAGAAACAAAAGAAATAAGCTAGTTAATAGCTAGAGTAAAAAAAAATGGTTTGAAACTTTGCTTTAAAACCATTTAACAGAGATTTTTGTCCTAACTTCAATCTTAAGAATAAAAAAAGGAAAAAGTGATATTCTCCAACAAGGTTCTTATGTATTTTCTTCATGAGTTTCTTCTCAAGAAAAAAATGTAGATGTATATTTGTGTTGCGAGTCTTCTCGCAGTTCCTAAGTCAGAAAGAAATTCTTCAGATTTGCGACGGTTCTTTCTGTGTTACGAAGAGAAGATCATTAAAATTTGTGAATATTTTCTCCAGCTGTGTTTGCGACAAACATACCGACAGTGGCAGAAGTACCAGGATGGAAGCAGCCGTCACAAATTCGCCGGAGGAGAGAAGTCTTTCCCACGCTGGAGTTCCCCACCAGGACAATCTTGAAGAGGCGGTCCGGCGGCGATGGAGCTCCTTCCTCCTACATGTTGGAGGACGAAGGTGAGTGACTGAAAAGGTTTCCAGCACACGGCTCATGAATAAATCATTTGATGCATTCACTCTCAGCGCACAGGTTGTTTTGTTGTTTTGTCGATGGCCAGCCTGAGCGTGGGCTTACGTTCATGCCAGTCTCCTTGCCGACAGGCTGACCCCTGGGAGACGTGGGAGTTTCCCGCGGCGCTTCATTTCCCTGTGACTGCTGCTGCTGAGCAGAGGACGCACCGGGGTAGATGTCGCTCATCTCCAAGTCGATGTCGGACGTCTCCTCTCCTTCAGCGCACGTCTGAAGTGGGGTTTGCGTCTGATAGTCACAGTGGAGTAAGTGTGGCAGGTGGTCCTCCTCGATGGAGATGATCCTCTGGAGGTAACCTCTTCTCACCTCTGGACAGGAGCCGCTGGAGAGCTTCTCCTTCACAGAGCCGCTGGTCAGCTCCTCCTCGTTCTCACTGCACAGACAAAGTCGTGATTCTTCAACATGCTTTCTAACGATTCAGGTGATGAATCGGTATCTGATGTATGGATGGCGTGAGGCTTTACCTTCTGAAAATATTTGTTTGTTTACCAACATGGAGCAAAGACTTTGTCTGAAGAAGTGATGCCGTCTTCAAATTGTTTGGCTTCTGCAAAGGAAAGTGATTTTGATGATTACCGGTATTCCGGTCTTCAGTATTTGGTTTATTTATTTATTTTTTTGGTTTGTTTTTCACAAATTGATGAGGCATGGCGGGGAGCCTGAGACAAACGCAGGGAAGATAATCAACTATAATACACAGCATAGACAGTACCTGAGAGCACATGTCCTTTTCATCCCGTAAATGTTTGTTCATTTCCCTGAAAAAGAAAAACACAAAAAAAAAAATATGTGGAAGACAGGGCGACACACGGAAGAAAGGAAGGAATGATTTGTATTCTGGACACGTGCTAGTAAACACAAGTAACTGAAAAACAAACAACAAAACCAACGAGAAGAGCAAAAAAAGAAAAATAACAATAGTCAAATCAACGGTATTCATATGGACCCAACGTGAAAAGGAGTAGGATGAGCTTCTCCACGACTAAGTCAACAATCTGTCTCCCCAATGTAATAAATATCTACAAAAAATTGAAAAGCTGTTGTGAACGCGTCACTTGTGACCTCCGCCAAGGAGGTTACGTTTGTCTGTGTATTTGCTTGTTTGCCTGTGAGCAAAATAACTCAAAAAGTCATGAACAGACTTTACACGGACATCACCAGCGTTGTCGTGAACTGGAGTCAATGACACATATGTCATTGACAATATGTACGTGACCTTAAATGACCCCGTTATGGATTTCATACCTCAGCAGGTCCAGCTGCTTGAGGAGACTTGCTCGTTCACGCTGCAGTCCCTCAGTCAGTCTGTAGATTTCTCTATGAGGAACAGCAAAGCATCCGTTGTTACTGACGACTCAGCACAAACAGCATCACACACAGTGCTCATGTTCAGTTCAGTTAATGATTATATACTAAAGGAGAGAACTCAAAGGAAGGCCGCCACTCACATCTCCTTCTCCTCGTGAAGCTGTGCCGACTGTTCGTGCAGCAGATGAAGCTGCTCCTGTGCCACGATCAGCTCCTGGCTGGTGTGTGCCAGCTCCCTCGCTAACTCATCATTTGTCTGTTTGAGCTTGACGTTCTCCACTTTGGTCACGTGTCGCTCGCTATGAAGCTCCTGGCACTGGCGCTCCAGCTGTGGACAGACATGATTGGAAACGACTCTGTACATGGTGCCTCAGTGTCGGACAAAGACTGGATAGGATCTACAACTGCTACGTCTCTCTGCGATTCTCTTCTGTTTTATTATGAAGTACTTCTTATTTCTTACTCACCCTCCTCTGTTTCTGAAAGAGATGCTCCAGCTCTTTCTCCTTACTGGTCAGCTGTAACTCCAGATCCCGACTGCGAGACACAAATCGACGATGGTCCTGTAGTGCAGAGGTCATAGGTGAGAGAAGTGATGCGCAGTAACAGACAGGACCCGATCAACATCGCTGCCCGGGTTGTACCTGTACCACGATTCGGTCTCGTTCGTTTTTTATTTGCTGCTCCATTTCCTCATACAGACGCTGAATCTCATCATCATGTGTTGCTGCTTTCCTAGAAATCCCACAGATTGTCTCATTCACACTGTGCGGTTCTTCATGTTTCGGCGCATGTCGGTGAAACTGTTAGAAAACTCAAAGACATTTATCCACATATAAAGTAAAAAGACCTTTTCAGAGCGCTCTCCATCTCCTTTTTCTCCTGGTTTGCCACTTTAATCTGAGATGTCACTCTCGCCAGGAAGTCTTCAAAATTAGACAAAAGGTGCGGTTCATCCCGGCGCAGTTGGGCCCACAAACAGCGCACCTCAGCGGGACTGACGGGAAAGAGGACAGTGTTTATAGACAACTGTTTGTTTTTGGTCTGTTCAGAAACACAGTGGGGAAGAACAGTTGTTTTAGACGTGACCAGCAGATCGGGAGGACGGCGGCTACAATTGATGCTGGCCTCTCTAAAAGCACAATATTTGACGGTGAAAGGTCCCATCTAAGAAAAAATAAACACAGTAACAAGCCCCTAAAGTAGGACTGAGATCAATGGAAGTTAGTGCTGCTCCAGCCAAAAGCCAATAAGATGCGTAGGTCAGACATCCTCTTCCTGTTTTGGACTTTCTATTTTTTTTATGAAAGTTGTGTCTACTCATGCATTTCGTATGATGAGGTCAATGCAGACTTTTCTTCTACTGGTTTCCACAGACCCGTGAAGCATTGTGTGAAGTCAACAATTAACAATTCAGCACAAACAATGAGAAAAAAAAACAACAACTTAAAAGTCCAATGAACAGACGGAGTCCCCGACGTTGGAGAACACACACACTACTCACTCTTCAAAGACACTGTTGGCTCCCAGACTTTCCATCAGCATGCAGAAATGTTTCTCCTCTTCATCCTCTGAGGCAGCTGGGTTCTCCTCCCAGTGGGTCTGGTAAAGGACCTCTGGGGGTTTTTCACAGGACTTCTCCTCCCCCATGTCCTCCACTACAGAAATCTCCTGGCCGTACATAAACTCACCTAGAAAAATCAAGAGCTCAGACGGGCGGAAAATTCTCACTTCCATTATTGATAACACCAGAGGCGCTGTTTACAATACAGGCATGGAAGACGTACTGAAGCCGGAGGAGAACTCTTCAAGGGTGAGATATCCATTTCCATCGGAGTCCAGGGTATGGAATACATTCTTCAGCTCCTCTGCGCTGAGCGGGAGTTCGCCGTTCAGCCTCTATTTTACAAGACACAAAACACAGCTTCAAGGACGTTAACTATACTGTAGCCATAACAACTGCCACCGGAGCTCGATGGGAACCATCATTCGTGCAGTGGTCGTAATGTGCAATGAAACAGGTGGTTCTCTCCTCAGTAGTTTGACAAGTGCACTTGGAGAGCGCCAACCTCTGCCAAGGCCGATAGTCAACACTATTCAAAATGTGCTTGAATGTTTGGAAAAGGACAATGCCGGTGGAGCAATAGTTGTACATCCGTATCACATGAAAATGCTCAGCAAATAAATAAATGTCAAGCTCAATCGAATGCTTTTCCTACATATCATGTAGTGTTGGACTTGACAGACAACATATCGCAATTGTAACATTTAAGCTAATGCATGGTAATATTATATTATATTAATATAGAATAATAAACAATAAAATATATATATTATATAAATAATATAAGAATAAAATATACAATACTATATACTGTTACAAATATTGTTGTTAAATTCAAATATTTTTATGTAACAGCTGCATGAATTTGATGACATTCACACCTGGTATGTTCCCAGTGAAGCTATAATCATTGACCACTGCACCGTTCCAAATAATATTCGCAAAGACCTTGGGACAAAAAGTAAATTGACACACTATCAGAGATGGGGGCAGATGCACCTTAACCTAGACGTAATCCTTCCCCCAAAACTATTTTAATTGTGACAGTAACTCCTGGATGATTTTCCAAAGGGCCAACACGGCCACGCCACCGTAAGCAGCGTGGCCTTTATGCCGTGTTTACACAGCTCCAACTGTTGACTGAAGCCACCCATATAATCCAGGGGAGGGACAGGGAGAGGATAGAATCTATGTACGACTCTTAAAGTGTGTTATCTGGGTAGAACACATCCCTTTGGTCAACATACAGACGAGCTGTAGAGCTTGTCTTGTCTGTCTGGTCTAACCCAGTTAAAAACATATGTTTATACACCTAGAAACGGAAGGTCCACTAGAATAGCTTCCATACATAACTGCACTGTGCCTTTTCACTTTTCTCTCTTAGAACCACGACATAATGGAATACTCTCCCACAATGTCAACAACGGTGGTGGTTACATTTATGTTTTATGTCCCTTATAAAATAAAATTGCTATTGAATCAAGACATTCTACTACTTCTCCCATGGGCCGCTCTGAAAATTTGGATTCATTATGACATTGTGGCACAAAACCAGAGCACTTTACGACGGCTGTGCAGCGTTTTCAATTATTTATTTATACATAACCATCAGTCACAAAGAAAGCTGTATCAGAGAAAGCTGAACGTCCTTCTAATGTGAAGGTGTGAAAGTACATAGAACATAGAACACAGAACACACGGCATCCACACTTCCACCAGGAAAACCAGCTCTGGGAATTTATTTAAGACAAAGCTTAAAACCTATTTGAACAATTTTTAAACTAGCATATGCCTGCAACTCTGAAATACTGCTTTAATGTTTTATAGGTGTTGTTTAATCATTGCATGCAATCCTGCATGTGTGTATGAAAATAATAATAATAATAATAATAATAATAATAATAATAATAATAATAATAATAATAATAATAATAATAATAATAATAATAATAATAATCAACATATATTAGGATATAATATATTAATATATAAACACACAGTTAAGATTTAACTGAAGTATGTTACAAGCTACCAATTCTGTTTTTTGGAGTAATTTTCTATATTTTGCAGTGTTGATGTAAAGCGATCTTCCCTAAAGAGTTCCACTCAAGAATGGGTTGTTTTTGTGTGACGCTGCTGGTAAATGAGCAGTTGAAAAGGAAAAATACTGTCAAGGTCTGCCCGAAAGTTGTGACAATCAGCTATTGGAGACTGACACAATATGACATGTACTGTACAAACCACCGATGGTGTAAAGACAAAACTCCTTGGTAGAGGTTATCAGTTATCACAGACATGAGATCAAAGCTCCCCTCTACGTAATTACGCTCCTCGGAGCGAGAGCCCACAAGTGCTTCATCAAAGGATTAGAAACGGCAGGGATGAATATCAGAGCCGTAAGTGAATCTGCACAATAATGTGAGTGGAGGAGTTGAATGACAAAGCCTGCACGGCACAGCTCTCTGTGCTCGGCTCTTAACCATGTTCCCCTCTCAGTCCCCTTTGTCCCGCTGTGAATACGGTTGTTCTATTCGTGTCCTGCTCGGCGTCACGAATGAATGTGCAGGCTGTTTGTGCATTTTAAAAGAAAAAAAGGAAATATTGCTAAAAATGATCCAAATGTGTACGTCTTCTTTTTTTTTTTTTTTTACAGCATACTAACTATATATTGTGGTAAAGTAATGTTGAATTAAAGTTGTTAAACTTCATGTGAGGCTACTTTTATTTAAAACATAAATCACATCCAGTTTAGTTACTGATTCAAATATTTCTCTCCCTTACCTGCATGTCACTTTGGGTGATGAAGCCCTTGCTCTCGATGTCACAGATCTGGAAAAACTCGTGGGTCTTCTCCAGGATGGTGTTTTGTCCCACATGCCCATTCTCGCTCTCCCTCCCGTCACTCTGGCTGTTTCCTGCCCCTCCGCTGCTCCCTTCCCTCTGCCGTGCACCTTGGGCCACCGTGGTGGTCTTGGCGTCAGCGATGGCACAAGGAGCAGTGAAAGCCGCCATGGTATTTGTGAAAAACGCTTGATGAAAGGTGAGCGTTTCCAGCCTGCTTCACATGAGCCCGCTGTAGAGAAGTCTTGTTTCAGGATGCTGTGCATCAGAGGCTTTCACCAATGTCACCGATAGTCATCTCTTAGCAACCACCCCTTTAATAAGTCAATGATAACTAGGGAAGAGACAGGAGGATATGATTTAAATTACAGCATTTTTCTAGGAATAGACAAGTCAGTATCGACACATAGACAACATAAGATGATCATTCAGTATGTCAATAACTTAGAAACACAAAGGTTACCTGCATTCAGTTATACTGGTAGGACACGGTTAACAAGCTGCTACTGAGTACTTTGTCCATATAACATTAAACTATCAAATCAGACATGAACCACTGTGCATCTACACCTACGGAGACTGAGATGACTGAAACGACGCTTAAAAGTCATTCCAAAACTGAGGTTGTGGCGAAAAGGAGGCGGTGGGTGAGCCTGGAAATATTGACCGACAGAACCTGCAAGGGGGGCTTCCTGCAGATTCCATGGGTCTAGGTGCGCTGGTTTGGAAGAGTGCTTGCTGAAAGGTTGTTGTTTGGCTCAGTCGATTCACGAACAGCTGCGAGTGCGCTGACCCACACAAATGAAAAGTAGTGCATGTAGGCAGGTACAAAAAGTTTTCCTTATTTTTTGGCATGGCATAGTTGGTTGAAATGTGCTTGGGTGTTTGAACCCGAACGTTTTGCAACATGCTGCAGGCATGACAGCTCACGAGGAGGAAAACCCACAGCTAGTGTCACACGATGCTCGAGGCTAAAACAGGAAATAGTAAAGGGCTCCGAGATGAATTGCAGTTTGTGAAGAGCGACTGTGTTTCTGTTCTCACCACTTGTGACACTTGATAATGGCGTGTGTCGATCAGGCCATAAGACAAAGACGGGTTTAATGGTTCATTTCACTGAGTCAGGAGGTCAAGTCAGCTAAGACTAGATCAGGATGTCACACAAGAAAAATAACAAAACGATGGGTCGAGAACTCGATCGACCTCGGTTTGGGCTACAGCCTTATCTTTTCCAGTGTTTGACGAGGAACAGCTGTTGGAGCTGCAGACTGGTAACATTCACAACAACACACTGGGAACAGCCCTGAATTGTTTCACATTACATTCAACATCCAGCTGACTTTTTAAGGTTTACCTGCACAAATGGTGTTTTACCCTGTAGACTCATATATCTTAAAATGATAAATCGTCCCAATTTTCCAATGTAATCTATATATTATCTGGATACAATAGTGCTACGTATTGTCAGGAGAGTAGGTGAGGTCCACAAACTAATTTTTTACTGTCATTTATTTCCTTACTCCCAGAAAGAGGTCACAACATAGCAACCAACCGATGGCCTCCCTCCTACTTTATTAACTGTATAGTAACGTAATATTTATACACATTTTTTTTAAAAACATTTTTTGGTAAAAATGGAAAAACACCAAGGTTTTATACTCTGTGTTGACGAGTAAGTCGAGTAAATACCACTTGTGACAAGCCGGTAAACTGTTGATGGTCCAACGTATTGACAGACAAACGACAGACACGTCTGACAAGACGTCACTTCCTTCCTGAACGAGCTACTTTCTTCTGAAACTTCCCGTGACACGAGGCCAACGACTTCTTCACATTGCAGAAAGTGTGTGAACGAGTTGGGCAGCTAGCATCCAGCAGGTAGCTAACAGCTAGTTTCTCTCGCTCTCTCTCTCACACACACACGCACACACACACACGCTCAGAGCAGGTTGTCACGTCAACTTTGTGCTTCCAGCTTCCTGCTGAGGTTCGAAGCCCGGAGCTGAACACAACAGACGAGGAGAAAATGTACATACCAGAGACTGAAAACTGATACGGACACAGCATCGGTTTTGTCTTCTTTCCACCTCAGCTATTAAAAGTGGAAACTGTGCTGGAATCCGACTGGCAGAACGTGGAGGGCGGGGCCGAAAGACTCCTACTTGGTTACCATAGCAACTCTCACACGGAAGTCCAGGCACCAGAAGCAGAGGCAGCTTCTTTTCCTCTTTTCTTCTTTGTCTGCATATTCTTTGTCTTTTGGAGGGGGAGAAAAAACAAATTCAACAGGACAACGTTGACTAAAACCTGAGTTTATACCTTGTCAGTGTTTTTCATTCACGCACATAATAATCATGAAATTATTTTTCTCCAATAACAGAAGGAACAGTTTATATTTCTTATCTAAATATGTTAATCGTCTAAATGTTAATCATGTAAATGCAATGAAAACAATAAAATAAACCGTGGGCAATATTTACAGTGTCTCATGTTTAACTGTTGCTAGTGTCTATGACTCCAGGGAGGTAATGAAAATGGAATTATATTCAATGTCTCTCAAATGGAAAACTGAGGAACAGAGAAAGGTTTGAACTGATGTGAACTGCTGTGAGAAGATCGTCTGGTTGTAATACCAAAGAGCATCGGAGGAGGGCAGCATAATACTACCGTATAGATTACATGAGCACTTGATCTGCAGCCTTTCAAGACCCCCTTTTTCCATATTAACAAGGAAACTCATGTTTTTGAAGACCTTAATAGTCTGTATTTACGTTTTATAACACTCTATCAGGTTTTCCACCCACCAGCAGGAGAGATGTTATCTACTAAAAAGGCTCAGATGAGATGGATCGAGCTGTGCGTCTAATCAACAGTGGAAACAGTCGTCTGGTATTCCAATCAAATGTGTTCTCCACTGCAGCAGCCAAGCAGGTGTGAAAACACTCTGCAGTGACTGTCACGGTTCCCATCCTTCAAGGACCAAAAACATGATGGGCGCTCTTGTCTTGAGCCGTGCCTGTATCCTCCTTGAGATGTTGAAAGTCTGATTTGCAGCAAAGACGATGCATGCTGGGAAATGTTCCAAATGAGACTTCTGAGCCAGATGTGTTTGCACCGGGGGACATTAATGAAGATTATGTTCATTTCTTGCGTGACTGAAATCAGACAAAAGCAGGGGAACGTTTGCGTGAACCTTAATTTGGGCTGAAATGTTCTAATCAGTGATTGGCACGTTTCCCCTTCGAAGGAGCTTAAGGTTGTTTTATGTTTGTTTGCCTCAGAGCAGGATGGCACAAACACAGTTAAGCTGGTTTGAATGAAACCTGGTGGATTGGTGACATATGAACCATAAAACTTAAATGTGTGGCCAGATGCGAACCATGAGCCGGATTCGTTTGCTTTGTGTTCACTTTCAGTCGGATTGCAATATACACTTTTTTTTTTTTTTTTTTTTACAATTGTTCAGATTTTTTTATGGAAAAATGACATGATACCAAGAACAACCGGGTGTATCTTCAGGTGTCAACGGTGTAGGTCATTAATCATTCACAACCATGATAATCTGGATGATTCAAGCATATCTGGAGTGTGAAATGAATATTTTAGTGAGTAGCATGGACATTGCATGTGTTCAAGTGTGGTCTTGGCATCTATGGTTGGGTCTGTGTATCAAATTTTCTTTCAGCGCCATCATCCATGAGACCGATCGGGTAATGGACGCTTACAGCCGAGCCAGAGAATGGAGAGGACGAGACACACAGCGAACGAGTGTCACACACACACACACACTGCTCAGGGTTAAGGCCTCGGAAGGACTGACATCACACTTGGAGAGCTTCATTCCACTCGGCATCCCAGAGTTTGGGAGGGTGTGTGGTTGGGGGCTCAGAGTCATTTGTGCCACTGCTTCAATGGTGTCTCAGCGCCTCCGGGATCACGCTATGCGGCTGCAATCAGACATGCCAGTTGCTCCGCATGTGCTCTTTCATTCCAAGCCACGTGTGTTTGCTGTGTGTATCTTTGCGGCCGTGGGTTCAGGTCCGGGCTGTCTAATTGTTGACATGCTCTTTGTGTCTGCAGTCTCGCAAAAACAAAATGTTTTCATGCCAAGGAGAGGAACTTGCGTGCTGCAGCAGAACAGACGTTATGAAGTGATTCTTTGTGACTGTACCTATGCTGCCGACAGCTGCATGTAGGTCACTTCCACTTTTAAAAAATGTTGGCACCTTCAGTGCCTCCAAATTTAGACCCTTCTGACAGCAATGATGCAGTATATTTACTCTTATCTTTACCTTGAAGTTCAACAGCTGCAACCAGGCTTCATTTCATAGCAGTTCAGACTTCATTTCCTTCTGTTGTTCTCGTTCTCTCGCTCGATTATCTTCACTTCAGTTTCAATGCAAAAATTACTTTTCCGACCTGATACTATGGATCAATATGTGTACCTGTACAGTTTCTCCCTGGACCCTGTTGGTGGCACTATGAAGCTGAAAATAATGTATTGACAGACTTCAAACAAAGATTTACCTCACTAGCTCAACAGTTTATAGTATATCATACCATGGGTGATTACTCTTCACTGATTGGCTGACGTCTGTGCGTTAACACCGTGTACTGCACACGTAGTTAACTTGTCTAATCTCCACCCACGGTACAACCTATTACCTGGCAACCTCAAACAGTGCACGAGAGCAGCTGTCAGGTGTAAAAACAACTGGACATTAGACGAGGAAAACAAGCAAAATTTTTATTATAACATTTCTGTACACGTGTTTGGAGGGGACATGAATCTTGCTGAAGAAAAAGAAAAGACAAAAACAACAAGGACGCGACACTTGAAGATCTCCGAATGACAGACGGAGAGAAGGATGAGATGAATACGAAGATGACAGCGAGTCAGGGTATAAATGATGCCATTTCTGTTTCTTTGTCTTATGACAATGGTTTAAGTCGGTTAATCAGTGTGGACCCCTTCGTCATGCCTCAAAACATTTTAGATACATAGATACTTTATTAATCTCTTTGAGACATTCACAATATTAATATTATAATCATATTATATAAGTATAATAATAATATTATAATCAATGACCTTCTTCTATTGTATTATTTTCACATTTCTCCCTGACTATATGTACCGCAAATAAAAAAAATAATGTCATGTGGAAGATGACTATTAAGCCCGATGACAACATCATATTGAGGATGATGTTGTCATCGAGCTTCTGTTTGGTTAACTCGCTCTTACTAATAACTACCACAAGTACCGCTCCTTTGAGTCTCAAACAACACCATCCTTCAGTCAGCCCCTCAGCATAACTATTTTTACATTGCAGTGATGAAAGAGCTGACCAGTCCGCCTGATATTCCAAGGATGTGGTGAAGCATGGGATGCAGTCATGTGGCAACCTGGCTCCCTGTTGTTACCAAGTTGGAAAAAAAGCGCGCATGCAAAGCGGCCACGCGGCTGACTATCACTTCTTATCTGTCTTATTGCGCGAGACAAGCTATTACATGCTCCATTTGAGGACAGGCAGATTTCTAGCTTGATGTGTGACATAATGAAAAGCTGCTATTGTTCCTTCCAGTTCATCCCCTCAGGATTCCGGTGTTATGAACACACTAATTGCCCTCCAATTGCTTTGTGAGGGTATCATGGTGACCAGTGTAGGACATATATACACACACAGGATCAGTGCATCAGAGTTTCCATTCCTTCTTGAAATGGGATTCATACCATCAGACATGATGACTGCATGTAAGTACCATTTGCCATCGGTCTCTCCCCAGGGATCCATGGGAACATGTGTTTCCGATTGTTACAGGAGTTTCTTTACACTGTGTGTCCACACAGGCAACACCAGTCGTCGCACTACCTCATTGTGTGTTTACTTGCAGACCCCTTTCATCCTATTTACTGCTCGCAAGTGATTTCACAGCCGGATAGCTCATCCCAAAATGTTTTAAAGGAATAATTTGGCATGTATGCTTGCTTGATACACCATATGTTGTTGAGTTGGATGAGTTACATATGTCACGTCACTTCACGTATGGACAGCGAATACAACAAATGTGAGATGTTATTTGACAGAATTTTTGAAAATGCTGGTGGGCACACCTGTTTGATTTCATAATCCTGTCACCATATATGTTATATGTTGGGTTTTACAGACAAACGCGGCCAATTTTCCAACTGTCTCTCTTCATCTCTTCAGCCTCTGCATCTTTTAACTGAGATCCTCGATTGATTCCAGCTCAGCGACCTGGAATCTGAAGGAGAAACACGTGTTCTGGTTCGACCAGTTCAGCCACTTCTATAACCTGTATAAGTGAAAACATTATTTTTATATCTTTTATTTGGATCAAACTTTCATAAGACTCTCTTTTTTTTTTACAATCCACAAGAGGCAAAGTCTGGACTCAAAGGAAGGATAAAAAGGCCAAATACCTGGCCTGCTTTCAGATAAATGCCGCTCGCTGAAAGGAATTTCACGGGCTGTGTCAATCATCTTTTGGGCTCTCTGATAAACTTTAACCCTGGTGACATTAATTACCCAGTCTCATCTACTGCTGCAATCATTCATGTCCTGCATAGCAAACCCTGTACCAGTCACTGGTTCAGTTCTATACAAAGACAATACAAAGCTGATCAGAAATGATAAGAACTGTTTTGTTTTTGGTTTTTTTTGTAAAAGCCACTACACAAACACTAACCTGTCTTACATGTGTCTCTTAGCGTGTATCAAAACTGTATTCAATATGTTATACATTATTGCATACTAATGGAAGCTCCATTCCACCATACTCTGTCATGGCCATAACTGCATGATTGATTTTTGACCCTGACAGTGAGACGGACGAAATAATTCACTCCTGTCTCAGATTCTTGCAGAGATTTTTGAGGTAAATGCACTGAATTACAGCACATACTGCTATAATACAAATTATATTGGATCAAGAACTGAACACCTTGGGTAACTCTATGCTTTGTCTGAAGGTTTGTTTGCTACTTTCATATCTGTCATGAGCCTCTAAAGATTCACATCTCTCGCTACGAAGTGCTTTATGAAAGAAAAGTAGATTGCAGGTGATTGAAGAGACACTCTAAATTGTGCATTTAGGTAACTGGGACATGTTGTTACTGATTAAAGCTAGGGTTGTGATTGTTCAAAAGAACTGAATTATAAAACACATCAGATATCATCAGAAAATTGCATCTTTCCAGGCTGAGGCCACATGGCCCAAACTGAACAGATTTTATTTAGCACACATACTGGGTGGAATGATGGGTGGTTTGGCTCCTGTTTGACCTGGCCTGGGTGGCAAGCCAGGAAGGAAAACTTTGAGGTGCCGGGAAGAATATTTACAATTCTACAGTAGGTTTGGTGAAGTAAGCATCAGAGCAATGTCTTCAGCAATGTTTTTGTTTTTTGTTTTTTTTTTAGCCCTGAGATCTGTATTTGTAGCAGACAAATGGAATGAGAAGGATACAAGGAAAAACAGACACAGTATGTATCATCCTTATTTACATGGTACTATGTGAAACAGGTGTGATAAAGGAACAAGTAATTAATTCATAAAAAAAATAAAAATACATATTAAAAATGGATATTTGTTATTTCTATTTCTTATTTATCGATTTCTTTCTATTGGGTTTGTTGGAATACAAAGGGCAATAAGGAGTATGCTAAATCTACATGATTTATCAAGGGTAAAGTTACTCTGGCCCCCAAAATTTTGAGAACTCCTGCTTTAAGAGAATTAAAACATGGCTCTAATGACTGTAAATGCGATCGAGTCTTGCGGGTGAAGTAATTACAATCACAAGCCTGAATTCAGCACAGTGTTGCACATCTTGAAACGGTTGTAAAGTCAGCAGCAAAGCCAATGTGTCTGTCACATGCTGGTGAGCGAGGTGTTGAAAATGTGGCCTGGGTTTCAACCATCTTTTTAAACGTTGACTCAATTTGAAAACTCCATTTTCCATTTGTTTGAAAAAAAAAATCATCGGGCATTTAGTAGATCCTGGCATATGAGCACACTGGTAACTTCTGTTCGTGTGGCACCGTGTTTTCCTACTTTTGAGAAGTGATTCAAGGTGCATCTAAACCTCCACTTAATGCATGTTCTGGAGGATTGAATCGTGGATTGTTTCATAATTAAAACAATTCAATTGCTCGGTTACAAATATCAGCCCATTGAAGAAGTGAATTATATTTAATCTATTTAGCTGCAGAAAAACATCACATTCATTCTCCCCTGTGAGAAATGCCAGAATGAAACTGAGTTCCAGACTCTCTCATTAAGTTAAATATCACCCTGAAGCTCGAAGACTGTGGTGAGAACTGCATCTTCCTCAGGGGATCAAAGCGCTTCAGATTAGAGCAGCAGCTTCTTTTCCACAGCCAGGCTCCTACTGATACTTTCCATCCTAGAACCTCAGTGCTCCTGCCAAAATGCAATCTATTTCACATCGTGAGCGACTGTAAACTGGCGAGCGCAGCACATATAGCTCAGCAGGGGAAGGAGGAGTCTAATAGTGGGAATTGGTTCCAGCGCTGTGTGCATCGGGTGCGTAGACTGTGTGTTCGAGCTACCCTTGCCTGCTTCATTCTATTATCATATCCTCACACAGATAAGCAAACCGAAGCGAGAGACCTCACACTGATAATTATGGGAGGCAGTCGTATAAGTGTACGCTCTGACCAAAAGGTAAATACAATCACACCAACCGTGTATTCGACCGAGCCCCCAGAAGGACAATCTGACCGACGGACAGCCAGAAAGGAATGATTTCTCAACTTGAGCCAAGGCCGAATGGAGTGTTTAGCGTACAGCAGGTTGTTATTATAGCATGAATACCTCCTTTTTGCAGACAAAATGCTTTTTTTTCTAAATTGAAATGAATGGAAATGATTCTACATGAAATCCGTGTTATTGCTACCAGTTGATGTTTTGCTATCCTAACTAGTAACCATCATGCAGAGCTGTAACGCATTTTGTACAGTTTATCTACTTTCATCAGATTTTCTGCTGTGTCAGCTGCACTCATGTTGTCAAAAATGGCTATATTAACCATTCATTTAGTGTCCGTCCCATGGAATTTCTAGTGCATAGAAACATTTTGTCATGTAGGGGCACTTTATAAGGGTAGGGTGAATCAATACTTTTGCTTGAAGTGGAATCTTTTAGTTTTCATTTTAAAAAAAAATCATGTTTGCCCAATTGTCCATAAAACTCTGCAAACACACTTATTCCTTAAAGCTGCTATAGACTGAAATAACATCGGTTCTCCTGAGTGGGTGTTGACAACTTGATGTTGGATTTGGGTTCTTTTGGTTGACTGGACCAAACATTCTGAAAATAAAAATGTCTGCATTTCCGCCATAAAAGAAACTTATCCAAGCACTGTGGCTTCTATACTAAAATTACAAGAACAGAATGTGATTTTTTTTTTTTTACCTCAAAATACACGGTCCAAAATCATTGTAATGTTACGCTGACTTGCTATCGAGAGAATGGTGTGTCGTTTACATTCTGGGTAAGATGTGTTATAAGGTAACTTGACAGGGATGAAAATGACAGAAAGTCTCACATCTGGCAGCTGGTCAGGTTTCAGATACAGTTGACTGGAGGAAGCTGAAGCGAGGACCTCAATCTAGATGAGAACCAACTGTAGGGGGGAGGAAGGGATGTCAAAGTTGGTGTACTGAAAGGAAGAAAGAGGTGAGGGAGACAGTTGAAATAAAATGTGTGACGGACAACAAGTCATCATGGTGGAGTGTTCACACAGTGTGTGACTGGACAGGAAACCTGAGGGACACTTTACAACACTGGTATCTATTTCAGAATGGTTATTATAGCTGTCCTGGCAGTGGTAAACACCAAAAAGAAGTTTGATGGAGGAAGGTAATTGTAGATGATGGCAAAGATGGTCGGCTGTTGAAGAACCTTTCCTTCAAATCATGTTGCAAGTAGCATGGTGGTTTCCCCTCACATTGTCATATGAGCAGTGTAATGCAGGTTTCTGAGCATTTTAAAGAAATATTTTTAAGTTGTCACTTAAAAGTAGTATATTTTGAACAGTTTACATTTACTCCTTCTGAACAGTCGTTCCAGAAAGCAGAATGCTCATGTTTCGGTTTCATAATGTGAAGTGAAATGGGAGCTGTCATTCAAAACCGAGACACTTAGATGTAATTCTAGTCTGCCCTGATATGAATCCAGCTGTGATGCAGCTTTGGTGCCATTTTCAAGCCCACATCCTGGACTTATTGTGGCGTTATTATGGCATCTGAAGTCCTCTGGAACTTGTTATGGATCATTTAAAGTGATTCTGTGTGGTTGTCCATACGTATTCAAAGAGCTGCGCCTTCTCACATTGCTCTTCTCGCTTCTTGCTCGTGGGAATATTATCAGAGTCATAAATGTGATCTCATTTATCCTTCTGGGAAAGTCTAGACAAATTATGGAGTAATTCCTGAAGCAATAACAACACCACCCATAGACATGATGAAATAACTAGACGCCCACTTCAAAATGAATGCCTTTTTTCAACCGAAGAATTACAGTTTGAAGAGGAAAATATAATTGGGTGTTTTGTAACGTTCATTTCTCGCAACAATCTACGGGTAATGATGGGTGGTTTACTGCTTGATGTACTGCTAAATACACCTAAAGAGATTTAAATTTCCGAATTCACACATACAATTAGCTTACAAGTTATTAGAATCAGTATGAGCTAGTTCAAAACAGAGGTAGGACCAGGTCATTGTTTTGGTGGAAACCAAGTTTTGGTGGTTCAAGTGATAAACCGAGTTCTATCGTGGTACTTTACAAAATGTCATTTCAAACCACAGTGTTACAGTGTCTCATGCTAGCTAGCCACTTAGCTAACCGCTAACTGTGAACCACAATCAATCAGAATGTCGAACAAATTTTGACGTCGGACTGTGATTTTCAAACCATGTGTTTTTTATTAGGCGTTTGTTTTGTTGTTGATGACGGTTTAGTTTTTGTTTATTTCATCTCTAGAATTTAGATGAATGTTAACAGCTCTTCTCCTGAATGTTGTAAGGATCTTGTGAGACAGGATTTGGTGGCTAACACGTTCATCCAAAATGGAATCGAGCTATAAACCCGAAGTAACTTTGGTGAGACCAAGTCATGTGACCTGGGTTTATATCTGTGGTTAAAATACTTACAGTTTAAATAGGAAAAAAATGTCGCTCAAATATCTAAAACCACATATATGACAGGATTTATGAGTTTAACTGTGTGTTCTTATTTACTTCAAACTACTTGTCTCTACTTTCAAATTTATTGCTTCACACACACTGATCAAGAATATCATTTTACATCAAAACAATAATGTAAAATAATATTACGTATGGAGGAAGATGTCCCAGCACACTTTTGTGTAATAGTCTAAAATGAACACATATTTGTGGGTGGGTGACATGTACTTGATATTATTCTCCAAAGTTGTGAACGCCAGTGTCTTGCTGCGGTCCCGTCTTGCCATATCCATCATTTCTCGGTGTTGGTAGAGGGAACTCTTTGAACTCCAGTTTGGCACAGAACTGACAAATCAGTGGGAAAATAAAGTGTGAGGATTCATCTGATGATGCAGGAGAGTTGGGCTTTGATTGGCAGGACTCAGCTGTTGGTAGGGATGTGGCACAAATGATCCACCATGACTCATTCCCAGCCAGTCCAGATTTGCAGCTGTGGTTTTTGTGCATTGCCATCTGTCTCCAGCAATGGCTTGTTCACTCATTGTGTTTCATGTTGTCATTATTATTGTCCAAATGTCGTCTCTCTTCTCTCTATAGGCATGTAAAGTTGAATGAATATTGTGTCAGTATAAATGAAATCAATTATTGTGGTCAGTAATTGGTCACCTTGTGGTCCACTGTTCCAGATCTGAATATAGAGAAACTGCACAGTAGAGACAGACTTACTAGTACTTCTTCCCATGCATAGTGCAGGACTGGGTGGGTCCCTTCCATTTTCTCCAGGGACAAGCGACCCATCTTGCCTTCGCATTGAAACTGTACATGTCAGACCAGCCTTCTTCTCCTGTCAGAGACCACGTCAGTCATTAGCACCTTCGATGTTGATACGCTCTCACCATGAAATCGTCAAGATGGTTCTGAGGCATTATCTGTGGAAGACGTGCAGCATATTGGTGATGCTGGCCGTCCATGTCTCACAGGCAAAGGTCGCTGTGGGAATGACCACTGACGTATCGAGGTGTAGCTTGATGGCCGTAGCGATGCCATTTGACATAAACATCGGAGCTATTGCCAGTGATGACTAGGAGGTGAATGACACATGACCATATGTTCCAGAACTTTTGGAATACTCCAGCAGCTGACCTCCAAAGAAATGTCTTGACTTTCGGGGGAAAACAGAATCATGCGGACATGATTATAATCCTTTTTTCATCCTATGTCATCACAATTACTTTGCTTAAGAGATTCATTCAAACTTGATGCTCTTGCAGAAGTGTTTCAGTAGTACTGTCTAATCTTATTGCTGTTGTCAGTTATCTGAGGGCCACAGACTAATGGATCCCAAAGTTCTTTTCAGCACACTTTTACCATTTAATTCCAAGATGGCTGAAATAGATTAGTAATTATAATGTTTAATGTTTCTGACAATTTCTTCCATCAATCACTTCAGTACTGGTATGTTGGACATTTTGCAGAGGATTACCTCATTCTCCAGCCTCCAGTCATCTACAGTAACCGATCCCACTGATTCAATAAATAAACTCAGTCATCTGAATACAAATCCTCTTTTGTAGTTGAATGAGGAGTGCGCAGCAGGTCATTTTGGTGTTTTTCCACTTCGCCATATGTTTCTGGTTTTTGTTGTTTTCGGTCCTGAAAAGCAGAAACTGCTGTCAAAAAGAGATAAGAGCCATTGGGCTGAGCAAGAAACCATGAATCAAACCCCCTCTTTTCCAGCCTGCGATGAAGTATTGTATGAATCTGCACACCACATGGTCAATAAATTCTCCTGGACTGTACCTGGATGAGAAAGCAGCGCTTTCTGCGTGCGATTCCCATTCCTCTGGATGGATGGATGAAGGGTCGGGTAGATAAGCCTCATCACACAAACAACTAAAGACATTCTTTGATGCTCGCATGTGTACGAAAATGACAAAACTGATTTTTTTTACGTGGTATACAAATTAGTTGGCGATTTGTTTTGGGCTCCCTGTTGTTCTGCTGAGATATGCTGGAAAGCTTTTTCTAAGAAGCAATGTGTTGTCCACACATGTCATAATACAGTGCAATATTTTTCCTCTGATACATCTGATATATCCGTCAGAGGAAAGTAAATGGAAATACAGTCAGTCTTTGCTAAAGTCAAAGTGATAATAATAAATTAAGATCGATTACATTTTAAAGGACATACTAGCTAACGAGCTAGCCTGCATATGAAACTCGTTACATAAGAGTTGTCGGAGAGCGACTGCAAATCAATTATACAAGTAACTTAATTTAACCCCCTGTCTTTTTGGACACACAATTAAAGGTAACAAGAATTCATCTCTAATTAAAGAAATAAGTTCAATAATTAACATCAAGACGTCAGTCAACCTCTGTCAGGAACATATGTCAATGGCTCTCAGATGGTAACATGGTGTTGATGTGGCTTTTCCCAGCAGAAGGAAGCGATTTGGCCGGTTCTCATACTCGCGTGCGCTCACCATTCATGTGACACGCAGTCGCTGTCTTATTCAAAACTGTCATTCCTCCAAGAGCAGATCAAGTCTGACGGGACTTTGTAAAGACATGCAATAAATGTGTCAGTCTCGGTGATGGAAGAGCAGAATCCTCACCATCAGACATTTAAATGCTAATGGATAAGCCAAATCAATGAATGTTCTTGAATATATTGCACTGAATCTACCAATAAGAAAGATGATCATTCTGCAGATGCTCACAAAAATCCATCTAAATTCCTTCCCTGGTTCTAACAACTACCGCTTTGTCTATTGAGACCAGTGAAATAACACATGGAGAAATGTGCAATTTCTTATTGGAAGAAATGTTCGTGTGAAATATCTCTGAGGTTGTTAGATTTACTGAGTGTAAAGCTTTCAACCTGAGCTGCATTTTTGTAATTTTTTTCTGATTAATGAAGGTGGAAACGAAGAGGAGACAAAAAAGGATCATTTGGGTTTATCCTACCTGCCATCTAGTCAGATCTGAAAAGTCCAGTGTATAAATGGATCACGTGTGAACAGTTTCTCTGTGTTTTATGGTCAAAGTTTATGATAAGAGAACCTTTACGTGTAAACACCAAGATAAATGTTGTGAGCGCTGTGTTCCGTCTGCTTGGTGTGTGAAAACAGCTGCTTCAGGTCCGGGTTTCCGCTTTGCTTTGTGATTGATGGCCTGCGTGAATAATCTTCTGGGCCTCACAATGGAACTTATAATGGCACTAAAGACACCCAACACAGTCCAATCTATTTATTATCAACATTTTTCCCCTTCACCAAAGATGCTCTTAGCCTGAACCTGTGGGTTCCTGGGTGCTATAAAAAAAGGGGGGGGGGGTGAAACTATCCAAACCAACTTGTTACACAGGAAGTACAATAATCCATGAGAAAGGCAAGACACACATAAAAACAGTATGAAGCCCGGAGGCTGCTGCGGCTGACATTAAAGCCACTCAAACCATTATATCATATGTTGAATTCTGCTCGTGATGTATCGCACGTACAGAAAATGAGTGGGCCACTGATTTTGAATTATTGTTTTCCTGAGCTCTGATCTGTTTGTCAGGTAAAATATGTGCACAGATCAACAGATCTTTATCACTACAACAAATTATATGAATAACTTGTGGCTTGATTGATGAAAATTAGCTTGTTGTCTCAAGTCTGAACACGTTGATGATGTTTTAACAATGTTTGACTTCTGATTTATCCACTCAAATCACATTCACACCTCATTGTCTCACATGTGTGGAATCTTAGTGTTAAGTTCAGGTTTAGTTCAAATGGTTTGGTGAATTATTGACGTGGACGTGATCTGTACTGAAGAAGACACACGGTAAATGATTGAAGGAACATATAAATAAAATGCAGCGTTTTCTCCGTCACACCGCCGACGATTGCCAACCAAACGTCTTGTGTAATAAACAATGATGGGTTGTGGAGCCATTGCCAGTGAAGACTCTAAGAGATGAATGAAATACCGCTTCGGGAGGTTTAAGGGTATAGGCAGAACCGTGCGTATAATTTAAATCACCATGATCCAAGAAAAAAGACTGATTTAACATTTGCTCTCTGTAGTCCTTTGTAAAACAGTCAGTATTCCTGTAAATAAGTGACTGTTTTGCTTTTATTGGCCATGTTCATTAACATGTTTTTAAAGATCTGCTTTGACCATTGAATGTTTGAATTAATTCACTCCTGAAAAATGAATAGGAAAGGGAAATTTCTCACTTTTCTTGTTATTCACGAATACAATACATTTTTGGGTCTGAAGAACCAAAAAAAAAAAAAAAAACAGATGAATGAAATGTTGGAATGAATTATATTTCATATGCACAGGATTGAGTTTCTTTTGCTTTTTGTAGTGTTTGGCCTCCGTATAGCTTTTCTTCCCTTTGAACTCCATGAAGAATAATTCATGGCTTCACTGATCTACTCCACTACGACCAGTTGTTATTATACTTATTATTATAAGTAATACTATTCTCTATTTAGAAGTTTGCCTACTGAAGCAGTTGTCAAAGAAGCGAGGGATAATTAGTGGAGAGTAAACAAGCCCCCATTGTATGTGTGTGTGTGTGTGTGTGTGTGTGTGTGTGTGTGTAGGGGGGGGGGGGGGGGTCGTATCA
>CAAKHB010005011.1:150055-166003 GCA_901007665.1 Aeoliscus strigatus
GGTCGTATCATGGGATTGATGCTGAGTGGGGGGCTTTTACCCTACAGATGTTAATTAAACTGATATACCAGCCTATGTGCAAAAGCAACAGTGCAAAGACTGCAAAATCCCCCTCATCGCTGGGCAAGTTTTATTCTCACTTGAGTGCATCAGATAACTTGTCTGCGCATCCAACCAAATCAAATCAAAAACATACAAGCTGTCATATGCCGTAGATGACTTTTGGAAGCGGTGCAGCCTCAGCAGTACTCGAACAGATGTCGCTCTTTGATTATCAAAACATACTTTTTCCACTTGAGCTCGGTGACGGCCTTCAAAAATGTGTCTGATGAAACTGAGGATCTGTGTTGTGTTATCATTTATGTCACTGGTTTTATGATTCCCAGGTGTCATGGTGGTGCAGAGATTAGCACTACGCCCTCACAGCGTCCACGGGTTCAAGTCCATTTGTTTCCTTGAGTCTGCAGAAGGGTTACTAGAATAGTAAGAACCGTGTGAGCGTTGCACGACAACCAGGTCCAGGGTGTCCTCCTCTCGCCAATGCCAGCTGTTTTCACCTCCATGAAAAAAAGGACCAGCACAGGGAAAGATGGATTATGGTTTATGTTTGTTGACATCTCAAATTCAACACTCCACAGTTCTTTCAAAAGCCCTGCTTTCACGGGAACACAGTTCCAAAACCACACACAAAACCTCCGCTCTCTGACCAATGAAAAGAAATATGATGCGATGCAAAAGACATAAACATTATCAGTTTTTGTAGAAAGGAAAAAATAACAATATGAAAATGCCACGTACAAGATCTGTTGGTATTGGTGATCTGCTGATATTGGGACCAGGCCCAGATGATTAAATGTTGGTGGTGTTCTGGAACCATCTGGATCCAGGAGTCTGTTGAAGGATTGTCAGATAACAATTGAAAATGAAGAACAAAAGGTCATGATTTATGTCTAATTTCTTGCTAACTATTTAACTATTAGTGACAAAGGCATATTTTGATGATCAATTAATCAAGTAAATAAAATGAGTGGAAGATGATAGTATTGGGTGGACATTAATTGCTGAAAGGAGCTGGTAACAGATTTTCTTCTTACAGTTTTTTGATCATGGGATACCATGAATATTTGCATATGAATATTCATCCATTTCTAATTTATATTTCAGTGCATTTTACACCATGTGGTTTTCTCTTTTTTGATGCGTATTATTGTAAAGATGTGTCACACCCAGTATTTTTTTTTTGTATAACTGCTTCAGACACGCTCACACCTGGGTCCATGGTGTATTCCAAAGCTGTTGGGAGCAAAGCTCAACCTTCTCGCGCGCATCCACAAAGATCGTACACCGTCTCGGGCTTTCTGAGAAATGCCGTGTGTGGGAGTAGGAGCGCTGAATTATGGAGATGATGCAATGAGCACGATGGGTGATGGCTTCCACATGACGGCTGATTTAAGGTCTGTCCTCTGTCTGCTGCGTTGTTTGCATGCCAGATAGTCCCTTTGCTGAGGGTTGTTGAACAATAGGTGTCTCTGATTTTAAGTATGTTGACCTCATCCCTTTGAGGTTCGAGTGTTGTGTGAAGCGGTTCCACCATTGGAGCTGTTATTGATTTTCAGCCTGCGCAGGTTTTTTCCCTGGACAGTTGTTACAATACCAAAGCGGTCACTGCTGTGGATGGATCGCTCTTCATCAGCAACAAATTCTTATTTTCACCATCTAGAAACTTTAGACCCACCTGAATTACAATTGTCTTTGTAGATCTGTGCATAGTCATCAACTTATGGTTTGGAACAGTGCTTTATATAAACTATATATATTTATGAGCTAAAAGTGAGAAAGACTATTGACACACACACACACACACACACACACACACTGCATAAATCATGAAATGTGAAAAATACAGCACCATTACAAAACCCCAGTGGGTTCTCTAATGTAGCATATCAATGTCTTGAGGCTCCGGCCGGCTCAGAACATGTGCAGTGATTACTGCGAGGGTATAATAGTATCTGTCAATAACAGCTGCACTTCACTACAGAAGAGATCCAGAGAACATCCCCTGCAACGGTATTCCACCGAGGAACTTGGCTTTGGGTGTGTGTTAGCTGTCAGTCAAAATATAACACAATACAACTACGACATAACATCATTACTTTGTGTACATTCTCATATTTCGTCTATTCACTGGCTTTGTGACTCTACATTGGAGTAGGTAGAGGCCACTTGTTGAGAGACAATAACAATTTTCATTAGTCTGACTGCGATGTTCATGTGTTAACACAGCTCTGTTCTCGTGAAGGCTCCCTCTGCGGATAGTGACTTTATTTATTTGACAGTTCAGATGCTTTATTTCCAGCAGCATTCCTGCACACACTCTCTTTTGTAGCGCGGCCAGGACCTGCTTCCTGGCTGCCGTTGGCTCCCCGGGAAATCTGAAAACACTGAACGGGGAATTTTCAAAGTGTAAAGCAGCTTAGATTTTAAAACGGACACACTTACAAAGTATGAGTCACTACAACCCGACAGGCGACGCTGAAACCCGGCAAACAGAGTTAACGATGTTTGCAGAACTTTCCACTCCTACGTTATCACAGTTTACAATGACCCTTCACCTCTTGGTTCACATGTGTGTTCTACATGTTTTCAAATGGAGAAACTCAGTTTGGGTCGTAAGATGAGTGTGTGTTTGTACAATGAGATAAAGTGAATTTTTATCATGCTTGAGCTCGTGATCTGTACATGGAGCCGTGTGAGGGAGGTCAACACTTGAGAGAAGGGTGTGAAAATGGGCTCCAGATGGTTGGAAGGTGGAAATTTATGGAGGAACAGTGGCTCTGTAATGTGTGTGTGTGTGTGTGTGTGTGTGTGTGTGTGTGTCTCTACCTTACCTGTCCCAAAGCTCTTCTCTGGGATACTGGAGAGAAGAACCACCTCTGGACCTGATTATGATTCCTGAAATAACTGAACCCTGCTGTTCCAGCCTCCCCGTGGGTGAGAAGTTTACTATCACAGTGGAGCAGCGCTTCGCTCTGATCGCGTCTCCCTGCAGAATACCGCACACCTGTGTTGTTTCAGTCCTTCCCTTTGGATTTGCTGTCTTTTGTGCTCCTGCCTCGTGGACAAACCTCCGGTCCTTATCATCTCCGAGCCAGGAGCCAGTTTGTGATTCACAAGCCTGAATCCACACATTCTGCAAGCGTGTTCAGCTTCACCACTTCTAAAGAAAAGCGCCCACCCCCACCCCCACCCCACCCCACCCCACCCCAAAAAAAGAAAATGCCTTGATGAGATTAAGCACTTCAAGATGTCTGCATGCTGGTCTAATTCCGTACGACAAGGGACACTGAGGGCAATAACTTGTCACATCCTGCTGGTTGTTATTGGATGCGCTCTCAAACCCTCTGCTACTCATGTAAACACACAAGAGTCATGCAGTCCCAGTCCAGACGCATGAAACACTGAAAGAAAAAAAATAACAGCACGCCACAAAGGGTCTTTTTCACCATCTTAACCCAAAATCATTTCCCAAAGACACAAATAATTGCGGCGTGTTAAACTTTATTACATGGCAGCAGTTGCGCAGTTTCAAAGCAACGACTTAATCGTCCCCAAAGCACTGCGGTTGACTTACTTCATTTCCGGCCTGCAGCACACTGTACCAATTGACACACCCTGAAGGACTGTTTCCCGAGCTGCCAAACATTTCTAAGTGTCGTGCTTCAATGTCCAGAGCACTTAACGTCCAATCTTTGTCACCAGCATGTCGTTGTTGGTGCTGCTGGGAGTGAAAACGGCCAAACGTTCACACACCAGAGATGCCAGAGACAGACACTGTTCTGGGAATCATACTGCGCCGAAAGACGGAATACACACGGTCTGGAAAGGAACGTGCAAAGTGAGTTTGGATGGAGAATCTGTGGTGTGTTCTTCACTCACTGTAATAAATGGCTGCAGCGAGGAAATGGCTTGAGATGATTGGTTGTGTAATTATCAATGAAACATTCAGGGCCGATCCACTTACTCATCATTAACCTGACATTTCTTCCATTTGTGGAAAGTCTGGAAGTCACGCGGACCTTCTCAACAAATTAAACGGTGCCAGTTTCTAATGGGGAGACATTTAAAATCTATTGAGATTGAGACAGTGGTGCCAAAGAGGGACCAATGATAAATTGCTCAGTAAAGGACATTTCCTGGTCAGCTGGTTTCTGTTGCATGAATCAACATTATGCCCTTATATACAACTCAAGCTTCGGGGACGCGTATGAATATGTGGAAAGTGACTGAAGAGGGAAGTGTTGCTTTGGTAAAACAGGTAAAAACAATCCTATTTTGTCTTTTGTCCTGGATGTATATAAACCAACACGTTAAACTGTGGTATAAGTGGGTACGTGGTAGGGCGTTTACAACTATAAAGAGATGTAACCACTTAAAAAAAGAGAGAAAAACAAAACGTCATCCCAGTGCACAGGAAGGGTGAAATATATGAAACGACCTCCAGATGACCAGTGATAAATATACAATCAAACAAACAAATAGACCTGCACACATCCTTCACCAAACTAAAACGCATGGGGGTCGAGGCCCAAACATCTTCAAGTCACTGTTTACCACCAGTCCAAATATTTTCTCCAACATCCTCAACATCTGTCCCCACCCATGCCTGCACCCACGAAAGCATGTGCAGATTACGGGGCCATTGGCGCCCCCGTGGCGCCTTCTCCTGTCTTAGTGTGGACGCACTGCACAGCGAGGGTCTGTTTAATCCTTCTTTACTATCTGTAAACTGTTTGGAACCAGTGCGGACAGAAGACATCATTACGCGCACGACAGAATTCCTCTGGTTATTTGTGATATATTAACTTTCATGGTGATTAGAAGCGTTCCTCTCTTCCTGTCATCCCCTCAGGCTGGCGATGAGCTAATATGCTCGTTCTCTGCACACGTCAGTGCCTTTATCACAGAGGGATATATGGAGCTGATTCTCATCACATCAGATGTGCCAAACAACATCTGCTGCATCCTTTTTTTTTTTTTTTTTTTTAGAAAAGTGATGGTGGTGGAAGCCGACGGCCGTAACATCTAGTTTCATCACCGTGATGCATAGAAACAGCAGCGTGTGTTCTGAGGAGGCACAATTGGCAGTTTTCCGGCGGACATGTGGAGACTGTGTGGCATGTAAATCTTCTTCCATCAGATCTGACAGGGACTACAAGTACGTGGATGCTGCGGCGCTCTGAGCATTCAGCCTGTGTTTAGGCTCTGTCATCTCTTCATGCTGCATTGCGTGAGTGAGCAAACATGACTCGGCTGTGATGTCGTGTGAAGTTGTCCTCAACTTGTTCTAGAAAGCCGGCTGTGGCCGGCTGTGGATTTTGTCAGATAACGTTTGATCATTTTAGGCGCATCAACTTAAATGAATGCAAAAGCTTGTTTATATGTGTCATACTGAGTTTGGGTTTATAAAGACGGATACTTCAGGCTTCTGTCAAGCAGCCGAGGTTTTGTTTATTCTGCTCTTGTATATTTTGTAACTGAGATTTGTTCCACAAGAGTTTAATGGGTTGTTTTTGAGAATAATTTGGTTCCAGTGAGCTGAAACGGACATTGTACTTCAACAATGGAAACTGTGCTCTAGTATGTCTTCTTTGGGACTGAAGTACTTCGCCTTGGGTTACATCCAGAAATGACAGCATAATTTTAATAAATGAATGTTAAGTGCCCAAAAGGTCAAAAACTATTCTGGTGCTCCCTAAAACAGTCACCCACAGCACACATTTAGAAATGTGTCGTTAAAAAGATGGGAAATAAATGAAGAAATAAAAGAAAAACAGGCTGTAATCTGAATTATACACAGACTGACCGCAGTCATTGTTATTATGTGTCGTCTAATTAACATCTGCATTTTCAGTGTTGGATCCGAGCTGCTCAGAGCATTGTCCCTTCTGACAACGATGTGACCAAAACATGATAATCATGATGAAATACTCAGTTTTGTTTGAAAAGGCAGTAGCTTGTCCATGCCAGTGTTACTGCTCCAATGTTTCACCATCTCCAGGTGAAACGCCCCAGCGTCAGTGACCCACCGAGGCTCATTCACGCTGCAGTGACTCACTGCTGCCTCTTGAGGATCAAAGTGGTATTACGAGACATCCTGCTGTTTATTTAGCTGCTATCAGCTCTACCTGACTGAAATGTAATCTTTGGTAGTATAACTGTTTAATACCCGTTGTAGAGATGTATAGATCTAAAAACATATCATTCCCGAAACAAGTTCACTGGGCAAATTGCAGCTGGACCAAATGGTGGCTACTTCCCTATCAGTCTGCTGTAAATCTGCTGTCAATATCCTGTGCGATGCGAGCAGATTGATCGTGTGTCTCCACTTAAACAGCACATTTCTGGCTCTTAAACGTCATCGGATCTTAAATGAAAGCTGCAGGACAACAAAGGAGAACGTTGGAGTCACTTAACCCTCCCTGCTTTGCGTGCCGTCTCAACCACTGAAACTAACACACAACGCATGACTGTGCGTCCCAGGGATTAATCTGCGGAGTGTTGTCTCCCAAGAGGAAGCAGGGAAGTGTGCTGGCAAAGCGAGAGGGGGATGAAATTGGCATGCAAGGCTTAACTCTGGCGTATTAGTATTCAGTGAGTGGCCACTCTCCACTGCGCGCTCACTCCGCCATAACTCAAACAGCATGTTTACAGCATGGGAGTGGGTTATCGCTGATGCGAAGCACATCGCAAAACCACGGCTGCCGGCTTCCCGTTTGGGTCTGCTGCAGAGTCTGCAGTCCGGGAGGAAATCTTGACTGACCGCCGACAGAAAAATAAGAAACTCTTTAGTTGGGAAAGGTTCTACTGACAATCCCTGTTCCTCGTGTAGGAAGGGCTTTATGGATGTCCCCAGGGAACATCCAAGCCCCTGTGTAACCCTGAGAATTATGGGCCTGGCTTTGCTCTTTAAAGTAACATTTGCTGGCCTGATGTGGAGCGCGGCCATCATTAAAGTCTGAGGGGGAAATGCAAAAATGTGGTGCAACACTATGCTTCCTTTCATATTAAACACCCATTTGATGTTACTGTTGTAGCTGCTTTAACGACCCTAAACACCTGTGCTACCCCCATGCAGGGGTTCCAGTTACTGAGTTTGACTTTCCATCAACCTTTATTGTACTTGATTAAGTCCGTATTGTCATAAAGCCTTTACTGGTACACATACTTTAATGACTTTATTCACCACTGTAAGCAGCACATGTGCATTCACGCTCGCAGTCTCCTGAAATATTCCGCTTCTGTTATGCCGCTGCCGTTCCACCACAGAGGTAATAAACATTTCCCCCCTGGATTTCGCTGCCCACAAATTATGAGATCTTCTCAATCTCAGCAAAAAAAAAAGGTGGATTTGTGGTGGATAAGTTTGTGGTGAAAGAATGACTGTCCGAGCTTAGTCAGTTAGTTTGGTGGGTATTCATCATTTCCTCCGCAGGCTTTTGTGTGTCATCTGCAGAATATTCTGAATCGGACGTTTGTAGCAGAGCCAACACACTCACATCCGTCAGCCATGTAATTGTGTCTGTCCCAGCACCCCACCGCCCCACCCCCCACCTCATTAAATCCTGACAGTTTCTCCTTCATGAAACACCTCAGAATATATGAATATTCACATATTTTTCATTCCCCAGGTTGAACAGCTGGACACAAGATGTCTCCGACTTCACTGTAAAGCCTCAGTGTTCAAGTCATCCTAACTCGTGAATACTTTTTTATTATCTCCGTATTACATGATTTATAAAGTACTTGTCATAATCCAGTTCTGTCTATTTACATCAGACAAACAAGGCTTTCACACATACCTTGTTTGGTTACGCACTGTCAGACTTTTACGTTTGATCTGAACCAAATTTACAGACGTTGAACGGACCACCATCCCGACCAAAGAACCAAAATTTTTTTCCACCCAAAAGAGGTGCTTATATATATTCTGGACTTTCCATCCTTAAAAAGGAAGTTCCTGTCGTCAGCCTTCACACAAAGTCTCTCCCGATGTGGAGCCATCGCCCACAGCCATAGCTAGAAGTTGTCTTTTCCTTTCGTGCAAGTGACGATAGAGCCAGAACATTCATCCGGATCCGAGATATCCAAACTAGTCTCCATATTGGTCATGACGTAGCTGTTGCTGGTAGTAACGCCGTAACAGCGTCGTTGTCGCTGTTTGTTGATTCACTAGCCTTCTTTGCTAAGGGGCTGAACGATGCTAACTAGCTAATTTGAGCACGTTAGTGCCGAGACTACGTCACACTCACGACACCTCACGGCTGATAAATGTCCAGCGCGGGAAGGCGTCAGTAATGAGCACAGAACGTCAGTAGATCGTTGATCCGCTGGTATTTATGAAACCAGAACCAGGGATCGGATGGAGACAGTGGAGCAGAAACACCAACCTTGGGCTGGACCTTTAGGTGCAAAAGCCCCCAAAGAGGTGAAGACACAGCCTCAAACTTTGATTCTACACAGAAAAAGCCAAATATCTGAACCTCAGCGAAAAGACGATAACATATGTTTGACTGAAGGGTGACTTAAATGTCAACAGGAATGGGGGGTGGAGGGGGGTTACCTAAACCAGTGTTTTAAAGGATTCCTCAATTCGCCTGTCCTCTTCGATCTGCTGGACTCATTAGTGCCGACCGGCTGCACTTCTCATCAGCGGCTCAGCTCCAAATATCACATATCCAGCAACCAACTGGGATTGATTCATAAATATACATTCTTATAAACAGACGTCGTCCAACACATAGACGCTGCACAAATACACTCATGTACACACAGCTACAGACTCACATTATTGCTCAGGTTTGCTCAGGTTTTTTTTACAGAAAACAGTCATATTCCCCAAATTCCTCTCAGTGATATCTCATTTATTTACAGCCGGTCACAGTTTTATTGACCTTTTTTTTTTTGTTTCAGGAGCGAGGGAATCATCCACATGAGAAGTTCCAAGAAAATCTTCCCGTCCTGTTGAATCCAATATCAGACTGATTTGCGGTATGAAATTTTGGAAAAGTAAAGATTGTTGCAGCGGGAGGTCAGTTTACTCTGGGAAAAAAAAACAAAAAAAAAAAACAGATAAATGTCCAAGTGGCTCTTTGGGGTCTAGTTAGAATCCACAATCTAATTGAGTTTGGAAACTGCCAGTCAATTATGGAGGCAGAGGGTCAGGAAGAACAGGCGTTTCTGTGATTGTCTCTGGAGTGGAGCGCTTGATTCATCCGTGGAGAGACCTTGCTGCGGGTGATTTCATTATGTAGATGGGTTCTCTGCCTGTGACCGCGCTGAAAGGGACACGTATGGTTGGTTTGAGTAACCCCACGCACTTTCAGGCAGCGTGACTCCATCAGAAGCTGCGCCGCAGCGACCCCCCCCCCCACACACACATCTTTTTGACGTATTCACATTTCGTGGGGTTGAGTGAACAGGAGAAACAGTATTCTGTAAAAAAGCCACAGAATTCTTCGGACAATGCCTTTGTCTGTATAGCATAAACAGATGGGAATTCTTGGCTGTTCAGGTTCTGCTGCCTCGTCGGTGTTTTCATTCCACGGACAAATCAAATGGAAATGTCACCGAAGTCTGCCTGCAACCAAAAAATAAACAACGGTAGCCCCACAGAGGATTGGACCTCGATAACATTACACTCGACCAATATGAAAACAAGCAACATAGGTCCGAATAAGGAAAGAAAATAGAATTATGATGAAACACTAAAGAAGGAAACAAGGAAACAAAAGTTTTAGGTCTGAATTTATATTGGGTTTGTGTGGGAGTATGAGAGGAAGTCAGCAGAGTGGAGATGTGTCGGTCAGTGAAGCTACAGAGCGGATCAGGGATTTGGTTTTAGCCAGTTTGTGGTGATCAGATCCGTTGACGCCAAGCTGTCAGTTCCTGAACCCCACAGGTCCATCTGAGCCACCAGAGCCCAGTCCAAGGTGCTCCAGACCAACATATGAAAAAATACACATTCATATATAAAAATCCCTGATCTGGTCCAGTTGTTTCATCCCAACTGGTCGAGGCAGAATGCCATCCACATCCACATCAGGTTTGTAAAGGAAGGTTCTGCTGGGGTCCGTTGCTACGAGCTGCTCATGTGAACGTTGAGTTTCTTTACAAATGAAATATGACGCAGAGACATTTGCTGACTGTTGGTCAGAGGTTGGTTGCTGAAAAACAGAACGATCACACGGCTCACACGCCATTGTGTTTTATTTAATCTGCCAGACTAGATCCAACTAGCTCTTCTATGACGCCAGTTGCCAGTAACAGACTTTTTTAAACGCAACTCTGCTGTAGGAACTGTCAGTCACTTGTGGATATATTTGCAAAATCATTCAAAACATGAGAACACATTTTTTTTCATGAACATATGTGCTATTTTTCTAAAGACAGCAGCAGAAAATCCTCCTGACGTACGGCTCTTCTCCGCCTGTCAGCTGCTCTGCGGACTGAAATGTGTGTGTTCATGTCACTCAGCACCGACGCAGAGATGGAGCAGTCGGCTGCACGCGACTCCCCTCTCAAAAGATGTGAAGAATTGTCCAGAAAGTTGCTAATATCTGCAGTGTTGTTCTGAATGACTAAAGATGCTGAGACAGCTTTTACAGTAAATGTGCATCAGGGGTTTGGGGAGCTTTGCATTATCCTGATAGATTAAAAAAAAAAATCTATATAATTTTTCATTTGGCCCTTAAAATCTCTTGTGGTTGCATAGCACTGGTTTATTTCTATAAGTTTGTGCTGATAGCGAGCTGCAGTTGTGCACGCGTTGATAAAGTGGATTTGGTTTTCTCTCCCCCGCTCAGACTTTAATTGCTTTTTAAATTGAAAAATACTGTTGTCTGCGCTCCACTGCACACTGAAATGGGATGGAGAGAGGATGTATAGGCGTATAAGTGTGTGTGCAAAAAAGGTAGTTTCTGTCTGTGTTGGAAAGAGATTGGAGCATCCAGCACTGTCCACAGTCGAAGGTCGATCAAACAAACTGCTCCTCCACTTCCATAAATGTTAATGGAGCTTCCACATGGATGGACTGACTAATTCCCTAATGGACAAAAGAGGACAACGTTGAATTACCAGGAAGAGCCACTGCTTCTTGTTTGGCAGGTGTGTATTTATTCTGCCTTCACTCCGTCTGTCCATCAGCATCGTGTTTACTCCACATGTGCGATTGACTCTGGATCGTAACGGGAGCAGATGAAGCCGTACGTCCATCATATGACGTCATGACGTTCCCAGACTGACAATCACACGGTGACAGGGCTGCGATTATAAGAGGAATCACGGAATCAATGCAAGATTGATTCACTTCATCTCATGTCACGTTCACCTTCCTCACTACACTGCCGGCAGAGGCCGAGAAAGAATCCTGCACCTGCTGTTCAGGTTCGGCGAAGAGGGTAGAAAAGGTGCACACAGGACCACAAAAATGGTGAGACCAAAAAAAAATTAAAATTTTGGTTTCGGGTAAACTGCCGAAACCAAAAGTCTGATTCCGACCAAACTAAAAGTGTCAGAACACCTGCACTCAACCTGCCGGCTGCTTGGTTAAAAAGCTTCAAGACAAGTTTTGTGACAACAACTCCAATCCTCCCACCACAGCGGCATGACGCATCAGCTGACACAGTCGAGTTAAATCTAGCCCGCTGATGGTACAGCAGGTTTCGCGAATTAAGCTTTCAAGGCTCAAATCATGAAGCTTTTTTAGCTGATGATGCACTGCTGGATGGTGAAGTCTATAATTTAACTTAATCAGTGCTCAAAAGTCAGCGGGGCTAAGTTTGGGGATAAAAAAAGGGCTCATGAAGCAGCCTTTGGTTGGAAATTTAAACCCTTAATACTTGAATTCAGTCTGGTAATGATGATGTTTGGGTCACTGGTTTGCATTAACAGTAACACAAACATTCCCCCGGTGTCTCTAATAGACCTTCGACTGTTTCTGAAGAGAGATTTTAAGAAAATAAACACACACACATGTTTCAGAGGGTTGGCTCCTGCTCCAACACACCTGATTCAGATGAACCAGCTCTGTCAGCCTCTGCAGAGGCCTGATACGAGCCGTTCATTTGAATCAGGAGAATCGAAGATCTAAGTGCGGAAACATGCCGGGCTTGGGGAGGAGAGGAGGACCGGGAGTTTGGGAATTGACGCAAGCTAACGCAAGAGACAAAGCTGAAACTGTGATACATGTCAAAACTGTCACATGCTCCCATCACGGCGGCTGTGTCTCAACCATCCAATGCTCGGAGAGAGAGAGAAAGATTCATATTACGTTAAACAATTGGTAAAGAATGAAGGAATGAATCGGATATTCGTAAACAAATGAATGCATAATATTTCTTATTGTCAGTGTGCCAGTTTGTAATTAGAAACATGTTCTCAGAAAGATGTCTCTCACTGATGCTGGTGATTACAGTTTTTTTTGTTTTTTGTTTTTTGCTCATGTTGGCTCAAGTGACTGTTTGCATTTCAGTCGGTTCTCATTTCATATTAGAACCTCATGCAGCTCTAGTGTAGAATAACGCACCAGGACAAGAAGGAGCCACAGCGCCTCGGGTTTCATCAGCCCTCTTCTTGTCATATAAATGATCATTTATCTTCTTTTATATTCCACTGGATGTGAATCTCTTCAAAACACCCACGTCGTGGATTAATCCTCTTGGTTTTGTGAAAAAAACGTATTTTAAGTGAGTCTGCAATAAACACCACTTTCTGTTTTACCACACCAATGTTTCTTCTTCGTGTCTTTTTTTTTCCGTGCAGAAGTGATTTCACTCTCCCATGTGGGTCTCAACCTGTAATTATCTCAGCCGGAGCAGTGCCCCTGTAATTCCCTCAGACTGTCCATGATCCAGACATCCAGGGAGGTCTTCCTCGCTCACATGCATACAAAATCACTTTTCACTGGTTCACCCACACAAATGTATATTTTTCCCTTGTGTGGAAAGTGAGAACTCCGCAGAAAGTTTTAAAAGATGGTTTTCCTGAATGTAACATCTACAACAGCAGAACATTTATTATTATTATTATTGTAGTTGTAGTTGGTATTGTTGTTATCACATAGCTTTTTCACATAAGCTTTTCACTGGATTATGCCTGCAATACTGCTTTTATTTTATTTTATTTTATTTTAAAAATATTATTTTATTTTAAAAATATTACTTTATTTTTTAATCACGTTTATTGCAAACGTGATTGTTTCTTTATTTATTCATTCATTTTATATGTCCTTTTAAAATATCGCCTCTATTCTATGTCACTGTTGTTGTCTATAGTAATGACGAGAATAATGATAATAATGATGATTTTAATAATTACAAGAATACACAGAACGGATGAGACGTGCCCGGTGCTCACTGACTGTGGGAGCCCTCTACTGGTCACTGTGAGGCAGCTGACAGAGGATCATACTCATCCTGGCCTGACTTCAGTCAATCCAAACAGTCCATATGACTGCAGAGACGCTGAAGAGATTCTCAGGGACAAATCACATTAACACGTCACATATTCCTCTCATCAACTGAAAAGAAAATATTTCTCTCTTTGAAAGTTTTTTTTTTTTTAAATGAATGTGCTGTGCAGTCAAAATACATCAGATGACGTCAGTATTATTTTTCAAAGACAATAAAGTAGCTCGTAAACAACTGTGATTTATTTGTCTTTCTTGCACACAATGCTGTCTTTTTTTTTTCCTCCCCCAGCTGCTGTTTTCATCTGCATCTGTGAGCATCTGAGTTGGGTTTATTGGAGACAGATCATCGTGGTGAGAGCTGCAGGATCGGCCCAAATAATTCATAACCCAGTTTCTACAGCATGGAGCTTCTTTAATCATCATCTGATTAAAGTAAGTAAACTAAGAGGCACACAAAACACCATTTATTGTACTGTAGCCGGGGAGAGGGAGACATCTGTGATTGAATACCTGCTATTTTTCCACATATTTTATGCCCTTGCAAACAGTCTGTTCAATGTTTTCTCGAGCCTGTTCAATCAAATATTTGCAAGTTTACACGCTGATAACAGCCGGTCCTCTGTAAACTTAGGTCTATCTGCACAAGTGTTGGTAAGTGACCCCAAACACTTCATGTTGTGCCTCCCATCGCCGGATGCTCAGTGCGCATGCGCAGGAGATCTCGTCGCCACATGCGTTTTGGACCACAAAAGCGTCAATGGCTAGTAATTAAAAGGACGTCAACCGGAAGTCGAAGCTGTATTTTCACCTTAGAGATTTGGAATCGACTTGAATTTAGTTCAAGGAAGACTGCCAGGTCTTGACGGAATGACGTATTATTATTATTAATATTATTATTATTGTACATATATTGAGTTTTGTTGTTGCTGTTGTTGTTGTTGTTGTTGTTTCGGGTTTTTTAATTTTTATTTTTTTTACCTTCCATGGTTTGTCACCTTACTCCAAGACAGATCCTTGGTATGCGCACACACATCTGGCATTTTGACAGATTCCGATTCGAAATAAACAGTAGTCAGCAGAACTGTGTTACACTTGTGTCGACAGTAATGCACATTATATTGGTTGTACTTACGATTTTTCGTGTTTTGCATTCTGTTTTACGTGGGAGCTGATTACAACGCGAGAAAGGAAATTAATAAACCAAAACGAGGACAAAAACAACAACACACAAAAAAGGGTTTCTTTCGCCAGATTATTTAATTTGGAAAGCCTACCGGAAACTCCGCCCATCACTACTGTTAACTTGACTAGCGAGCCTCGGCCGCGGAGCATCAGAGCGCTGATCCTCTGTGAACGGACGCCAGCGATATGCCGACACACATCGACTGAACGCCGCTGGCCTTTTTTTTGCCCTCTTGCTGTTGTTGTTTGCAAACTTCCGGCTTCGGGACGAGGAGCTCCTGCTCTGACCCATCATGGGTTAGAAGGAGCCGGAGGACTACCAGTGTGCACTCCAGCAGGATGGGGCGAATCGGACTTGTTTTCACATCCTGACAAAAGACGCGGCGACTGAGAAGGGGACCGAGAGATTCGCCTTCATCTGTCTGTGCACCTTTTCTTTAGTTCTTTTATTTTGTTTCTTTTCTTTTCTTTTTTTTTTGTTCTTGCTCCTTCCTCACCTCCCTCCCAGAGAAATGTTTGCAGAATCGCTGTGCGCCGCCGTGGCTCTGGTCCTCTATGTCAACACTCTGGGCGCCGATTTCTGCTACGATGACAGGTAACACTTGGACTGAACGAGTGACACACACACACACACACACACACACACACCCCTTCATGCACCTCTGCTTCCAGGATCTCATCTACAGCACAAACGGTGTGCTCGTGCATCAATAGATCGATACGTTGGTGCGTTGAAGAGCTGATCAGAGAAACGTGTTGTTGGTCTCCGGTGCAAACGCAGAATGAGCAGATTTGAACCTTTGGTGTCATAGTAACGGCGGCACGTGTGGGATTTGTTGAGATGGGTGAATATCAGGTTTAGTGAAAAATGCCCCTCGTGCCAGCTGACTGAAATCGAACCAAACGTCTTGAATGGTTCAAGGTTCATTTCAGCATGAACAAATATGCAGGTTTTCTTGAAACCTGCTTTCTGGAACTGGGGGCCCCGGGTTAAGAGTAAATGAACATGACAAACAGCACAAATTAAACCCAAACACTCTGAGGATGGCAGTGATTTGGGAAGATGCAGCTCCAGCAAAGTGAAGCCGGAGAAAATAAGTGTTTTAGTGTTTGGGAGCATGTCAAAAGGTGTGTGTGGGGTTGGCTTCTGTGACTTATTAGTGGGTCTGCCGTAAGGCAGAGCCACTCTTATAATCCCGTGTGTTTCTTATTATTATTATCGATATTATTATTATTTCAGGCGAAATTTCGGTTCGCTACTAGTCACGCAGCGTTCGTCAGAACGCTGCGTGACA